>JAREIS010000056.1:7527500-7748466 GCA_030060385.1 Muscicapa striata striata | reverse complement strand
TCCATTTAGCAAGAAGTTGCCTGGAGTTTGGGCGTGTATCCCCTGCTCTCCTCTCGCCAGGGGTTGCCCTGCTCATGGTTGGATGCACCAGGCTGGGTCAACTCCTCTGCTGATGGAAGTCAGTGTGAAGAGAGCTGGAAGCAAGAGCTGGCCCCAGTTTTCCCTTAGGAGCTGCTTTTGAGCTACACTGCATCACCAGTGTGTCTGTGACCCTGACCCAGGGCTGCCACCACACCTGGCTCCTTGCTGCAGAGGACTTCTGTGAGGTTAGCAGCAGACCTGTACAGCTTCTGGAGCCCAGGATCTGCAGAAAAGTGCTGTGTGTCATGCTGAGGGTCTGCAAAGTTCCCAGGGTGACATTTAGTCCATAGGTCCTGACTGCCATTAACCCTGGGCTCATCCTCTTCTGACCTTGCAGGCACAAACAATCACCCTGGTTACTTCAACAAGGGCAACAGCCAGAGTTACACTCATGAATTACTCTCCCTTTTTGGCCAGGTCACAAACTGGAGGTTTTGTGAGATGAATACTCATTCTGAAAAACTGTTGTTTTGATGCCAGTCATAAAATGTCATCAGATCAAGGCATGAACTTATTGTCAGGGAGCTCTATCCAGCCTGGTTCTTTGAGAGCTTGGGCTACAACAAAAGCCACTTTTCCTTTGCTGAGGAGGGAGCTGAGAACATAACCCATCAGACTTCTGAGCTGGGGCAGCATTTTCCAATGCACAGCCAGCATGCCATAGGGTGTAGACAGAGTGCAGAATAAAGTACTTGCTGTATGATGTGGATAAAAAGCTGACAAAACGCCATAGTCCTTAAGAACAGAAATCTGAGGATTAAACTGGGAGATGATGGAGCATCTCTTCGTCAGCAAGATCTCCACCTTCAGGATTTTAGCAAGGAGAACCTGGAAGAGTTGCCCATTTCCCTCAAGCCCATCTTTCAGTCGCTGTTGGGAAGCTGTTCATGCACATAGGGTTGTGCTTTGGTTCCAGCTGCTTTTGCCTCTGGAATGCCACTGCATTCTTTTTGTCCTTTGATGAGAGAGCAGGCAGTGGCAGGTGTCCTGTGGCTCCTGCTCACAGGAAGAGCACACCCCAAGGATGAGGCTGCGCCTGCTGGCGCTCAGCGTTCAAAGACCGGCTGCCAGCAGACGCATTTTGATCAGAGACAACGAGGGAGTGCTTCCCAAGGCACTTGTCTTTGGGGATCTGCAAAGGAAATTGTCAAACACCAATGGATTTCCCACAAAGACACTTCTTTTCTCCCTCCCCCATAATTGGTGTTCCTACAGGGAAGCCCAAGGGTGGGAATGGAGCGTGCATGTAATCAGTTCTTTAGATAATCGATAGACGGACGGTATCAGGAAATTAAACTAATATTTCTAGCAAGGCAAATGACAACAGGAATTCAGCATTTGGGTTTGAAAGATTGATGGAAACTTCAATAAGATAACAGCCAGGATTTTTCATAGTGGCTTTGCACCCTTCAAGTTTTGAGGGCCAGATTCCAGAGATATTAAGGCATTTGTTTGTTTTTTTTTTTTGTTTTTTTTAAAAAGAAAAAAAAAAAAAGAAAAAAAGAAAAAAAAAGAAAATAGAAATCAAACTCCTACAGATTACCTCCAGAAACACATGACAGTATATTAATCTGAAAATAACATCCCAGGGCTGTTGGGATTTTTTCCCATAAGTCTCACATGGATGACCTATGGATGCTTGGATGTTTAGGCTTATAAGGCTATACCACATTTTTCTTTCAAGTGACTTTTCTTGCTCTTCTATTTCTGGGATAAAACATTCCATCATTTTTACTATTTTAGTTTAATTTAGGTCAGAAGCATCTTCCTGGCACCTTATTCTAATTTCAAAATGTCAATGATTTTTTCAGACAGATGGGGGTTTTTTTCACTGTGATCACCCTTTCTTGGGTGAAATTGTTAACAATATCATCTCTAACAATTAGGAGATTTATTTTTATGTCTGTCTGACAGGAAAATCGAACTTTGGGTACTAAGATGGATGTCAAGTTCAAGTGATTATGTTGAGGATTTAATTCACACAAATCTAATCACTTTCTCTAGGTCACTTTTTGAACACTGTGTGTACAGTCTTGGTTTCAGTGTTACTCACATTTTCTGAATTCTTGCCGTTTTGTTCCTGTGCTGAGATGGATATGAAATCATATCCTAGGGCAAACATTTTTCAGCCAAAAACCCCCATAAGCCAAATAGTTGACTAGGAAGGAGGAACAAATTTTCCCCAAAAAAAAAGGTAAAATAACTCACACTTAATCCTGCAATGGAAAAAAATCATCCTGAATCAGAGGATGTTTAAGAGTGCCTGAAGCACACTGGGAGGCACAAACCCAATAAAACAATAGTGTCTAAAACCAGAATGCTTGAAGCTGGGGAAGGAGGACAGGGAGATTTGCCTTGCTACCAGATATCCTGAAATGTGCTGTGGGTTCCAGTAGCCCAATTTACAGCTCTCTTGGGAAGGATGAGAGAGCCACAGGGCAATTAGCAGGGCTCAGGCCTGCTGAGAGAACATGAGGTCCTACCTGAAAAACTCATGCAAGTTCTTGCCGATTTTTGTGAGTTTACTCTGGAAAAGTGGAGAAGAGTTTAGTGATTATAGGTAGGAGTTTAACTCCAGCATAACTCTAGCATGCTCTAACAGAGGTTGGTTATTTTTGTTCTGCAAACACAGTAAGGAGCCTTTTATTTCCCCCCTCTCCTGAGGGGTGAGATATTATCCCACTCACAGCACTTAGCTGACTGATAATGCAGAAGCTGTATAAAAGCAATCAGGTGATATAACACATTGAAAACAGGAGTCAGAGAAACTCAGATAGTATTTTTCAACATTACTAGTTCAGGATACATTCATTTTCACATGAATTCCTCCCATTTAGAGCTGAAACTGAGAAAACAAACTGCCAGCAGAGAGGTCCCAGCTGTGTCAAGGTTCAGTAACAACTAGAAGTCATGACTGGCCATGCCTCCACAGATGTGTCTCTGGGGTTTGCACGATAGCAATGAGAGCAGAAAACTATAAAAAGGGCCCACCAGAAACTGCTGCAGCCTGCAAATGCCTCAGGCTTTTGCTGGGGACAAAGCAGCTCCTGTCACACACAGCTAGTGTGACTTTGCTGCAGCACTTTCTGGTAGCAAATTTTCTCATGGGCTGTCACCTGTGAGGTGCAGGGTTTTTTTTAATTTATGCAATCATTTGTGTCAAAACAGCAATAGCAGTGCAAAAAGTTTTACTGGTAATGCCAGTAGAAATAACACTAAACTCCCCAAAAGAAAGCATTAAACAAGAGCAGGTAACATTCAAGCCAATTCACAAACCTTCTCTAATAGTGGAAAAGTGAAAGGTTTGTTGTGAAAAGTCTTCCTACACTCTTGAAAATATCAATACCACATGTTGGGGTTGGAACTCTCCAAGAAACAAATATTGATTTACCTCTTTCCTGACGTACAAATGGCAGACAATGGTTGTTCAAACTCTGAATCTTTTAATTGCTTTAAAGTTGTTTTTGTGTTAGAAAGACAAGCAAAGAGTAGTTCAAATTAATGTAGTATTCCCTGTACTGCAGTTCACTATCAGATCTGATTCATCTAATTTCAATATTACCATCAGGAACACTGTAGCAATTTCTTGGGAACACAAGGTACTAATGGTGATATAACATTCTTATTTAGAAAAAAACAAACAAACAAACAAACAAAAAAAAACCAATCAAACAACATACATTCCAGAAAATCATGCTATAAAATAAATGTTTGCTGTATAATAGTGAACTGTGGACATTCCATTTCAGTTCAAATGCTACAAACAGAAATGTTTTAGAATCTGTAATTTCACCAATTTTACAACAAACATGAACGGCAAAATTGAAAGAGAAAGATAAAGGAATACATAGGCACATATGTTTCTAATGATCCAAATGCTAAGTGAAATTTGGAGCAAAATTAAAAGGATTAGAGCAGAGTAGAATTTTTTTCCTTTTATTTTATTTTATGGAATAACCACTATTCTTCAACACTAGGTATATGTCATGTAAAGCTTAGAAAGTAGTTATTCATTGTCCTGAAGGTCACCCAGACACAGTAAGTTCATTTCGTTTTCCTGGCAAGAGATCCAGGCTTGTTATGTACTCTATGAAACATGAGAGCTAGGGACTGTCCCTCCAATCCATTTCAGGCAAATACGATTTTTCCCTCTGAGGAAGCGGGGGAGAGAGAGAGGAGGTGGCTGAATCTGATCCTGCTGTACCTGTGCTCATCCAGGGACAGCAGCTGGAGGGAAAGCCCTGCAGAAGCATCCACATGAGTGAGAAATGTGTCAGTGTGCCTGGATCAGGTTGTGCCATGCTCACCAGGCTGGTGGCAGCGAGTTGGACAAGTCCCAACCTTGTCCCCAGGGGCTGTACTCACACCCACAGGCTGAAATCCCCTTCTCCCTCAAACAGAAAACAAAGTGTGACCCTGTGCTTTACTGTGATGCCAGTAGCTTATAATATACATTAAGAATAAAATATTTTGGTATTTCATTTGAATGAAATAGTTACTTATAGTAACTTATTCTCCTTTCCTTCAATGTCTTTGCTGATCTTATTTCTTATGCCACTTTCCTCCCAGTCAAATTATCTGTGATCCTTTCCATTTTTTGTTTATCTGGACACGTCACCTTATATTCTGCATGGATTTGAAAATGCATGTTGTCAGTGATTTTTCTTGTCACAAGTTTTTAATTACTCTCTACCTATCTTATGGCACATAATAGAATTAGATCCTGAGAATGCAACTCCCATTTGGGAATCACACATATGCAGGCTGACAGGGTGAGACAGGCACAATGCACAGGCTTTTAGCTTCTTCTCTAGCACTTGTGCTTGTAATGGGATGAAGATGAAGCAGGCAGCTCCTTTCAGAACAGAAAATCTCCCGAAGCACCATGTTGAGATATGGGCAAAAGCAGCAATTAAATGGAGTGTCAAGCATGTGTGCTAAGGATAAACAAACAGGCAAAACTAATTAGTTAAAATTTGTCTGGGAATTGGTGAATAATAAGAGCTGTGAATTATGAGACAGCTGTTTTGTGTTGCCAAATTTTCTCTTGTCTTTTTGGTGATGAAAGTTTGTGAAGAAACTGAGTTATAGTTTATAATTTATCCATTGTGATGTTTGAGAGTGGAAATACTAAGGGAATGTAAGAAACTTTTATACCAATGGTAAAGGTGAGTCTTGTGTATATAAACATAGTTCTATAAACCACCTTTGTATACTATTATAATTATTAATATAGTATAAATATAGTAATAGAGTTGAGATGTCAAGTGACAGAAAATCTGTTCAATACTGTTCCTGAAAAGATTATTCTTGTAACCTTTCCAGAGTCAATGAGCCTCTCGTTGTTTTTTACTCAAGCTGTTGGACTTGCCTAGTTCTATGTTGGTGATATTGCAACACACTGGGTATCTTGCCTAAAACATGGACAATTGAGTTTTCTACTGCTGGATACTTAAAATTCAGTATTAATATTTTGCCTAAGTGTATTTCGTACTAAAAGAAATTAAGAACATTTTAAACTATTGAATCAATTACAAAGGGATTTCATATTCAAGTGAAATGCAGTTTTGGTGTTAAACTTAAGGGCAATTAAGATTTAAAGCAGTTAAGTTCATTAACAAACTAATGGAAAAAATAATGGGACTAAGATAAAAATTTTTATTTCAAGTCATGACCTTGTCTTAAATTCTGTGATATTCACCCCCGCCCTTTTTTTTTTTTTTTTTTTTTTTTTAATTTAAGTGTTACTGGTTTTCAATGAAATATTATTCTGATTTTTAAATGGGGAAAAAAATGTTTTCCAGGAACAAGACCAGTGTCTATGGCTTTACATTTTGGTAAAATTTCTCAAATTTGGCTGTCAAGTACTAGTTGGTATTTTTTTTTTTTTTTAAGCCAGCAACTTTTTACTACTTTTTCTCCCTTATTTTGAAAACCCTAGAACTTTAATGTCATTTTCATATAAGCTCCTTGCAAAATCATTAGAATTGTGTGATCAATTTGAATGAATTGTTCTAATATGATGCATTAAATAGAAAGAAGTTATGTCAAGAAATTGTGAAAACTTGCATGAATAATTGCAATAATTTTTCCTTGGCAAAGTCTGGGAGAGCTGCCAAGAAAAATCTCTCTCCCTGACAAAAGTTCCTCAGCACTACATTTACAAAAAGTGTAAATATGTAAATATTACTGCCAGGAATAAATTTTAAAAAGAACATATTTATACTGAAAGAAAAGGTTATTATTGAAATTGATTTTGCTTCCCCAGCCCTGTGATCACCAACAAATGCTAAGTTTACTGTAACATTTTATAAAGATATGTGTGTGTTCACTCAGAGCCAGGCAGATTTTATAAGCATAGTGCAGGATGAGGAATGACCAACTAAAAGTATCACTGACTATCACTAACCTGGCCAAAATTCAACACAAGACGTTACCACAAGAAGGAAAAGTACAAAGAAAAGTCTGCTAAAATCAAGAGCAATAAACAACCCATCTGAAAAAAAAAAAAAACCCACAATTTCTAGCCAAACAAGATTCTAATGAGATTATCTCCTAAATACTGATCATGTAAACAATCCTGGAATAAAAATTTTGCTAAATGCAAACAAGGGTGAAACTGGATAAAGAGAAGTCTGGTAGGTAGAGGTTGCACCCAGATCACCGTTTTCACCCCATGTTTAAATTTGGATTTTCAGTTCCTAGTCTGAGTCCTTGCTGCTCAGTCATAACTTGCCTTGAGGATGATATCATACACAACAGGTTTGTAGAAATCAGTGGATGTATAACAATTTACACCAGCTAAGGATCTGCTCCTTTATCTTTCAAAAGCACCGACTTCAGAAACCTAATTTACTACTTTTGATCATAGCCAGAACCATCTGACTGATGAAGCTGGAGTTTCCCAGGAGTATTCCTGCCTCAGAAGGGAACTGGGATTACAATTGAGATGTGGATAATATCTCCGGTATCACTTGGCAATTTCAGACAACTTACAGTGCATTACCACACTTTCCTGCAATTTGGTGCTTGGATGTCATAAATTACATTGACACACCATTAACATAGGTAAGTAGAGTAAATAATTGATCTCTCCAGAGAAACATTAGAACCCACTGTAATAACAGATCTGCAGCAATCACTATTAGAAACATACAGACCTCAACAATTTTTCTTTTTTCATATCTACAGCAAAGCCCAAATTACTTTCCTTTTAGTGTCTTACTTTTGGGCTGCTATTCTTGCACTAATACCAGCATAGGCCTTTAACATGCAAACTGAGAAAAATATCTTACCAAAATTAGATTGTTAGATATACCCATATTATTAGATATCTCCATGAAATTACATATGTGGGTTTTTTGTTTGTTTGTTTTTTTGAAGGAAGGAAAAAAACTAGGTCTGTGCTAATAGCAAATTTTCTTACTGAAAGGGCACAAATGAACCATTAAAGTGGACAGGAGAACAGGAAAGGGGAGAAGAGGAAAGAGACAGAAAAGTAGGAGAAAAATTTTGAAAAAGTGAGAAAATGTGAGAAGATTAGTGAGAAAGCAAAAAGAAGAAAGTAGGAAGCAAGTCACTTTGAACATACAAATGAAAAGAGGAGTATGGGAATTCAAGGCACAGATGGACTCCCATTTTGGAAATTCTGACAGGATTCATAGAATTATGAGAGGATGTTATTCTTCATCAGATGAATGATACTGATGGGACAAGCAATATATACAAAAGTTAGATTTAATTCTATTAAAAGAAAGAAAGACTGGCCACTGGAAGCTCAAAGTACAGCTTGCATTTATGCTTTTCATTCCTTGTTAAAAATATGCTGGTGACATGCATGTTTAAATACCAGAAATTCTTTTCAAAAGTGGGTTATTAAACCTTGTCTTAGCACAAGTGATGAAAGGTAGCCATGTGTTCAGATAGCTGAGGTATGAATCATTTTAGGGCTACTAAATTGTCCCAGATATTCATAAACCATCTGTTAAGTGAAAGAGCATTCAGTACACATCATGCTAATAATTCTTACATTTAATAATTATACTCAGCATGATATATCATTGGGAACAGCAGAAAAGTACTTTTGGATACCCACAAAATCCTCACACAATTTTAAATATAGTAGGTGAGGGTATGTTTGAGTGGGCAGTGATAAGTTAGAGCATCTTTGCACAGAAAGGGAACTGCTTTGAGAACATGCCTCATTTACTTTCTCACAAATACCAAACATTAATTTTATCTTCACTGCTGGTCACAAGATTCTCAGAAATTAAAGCTGAAGATGAAAATCAGAATGCATAAAACCATAATATTTTGACAGGCTCAGTGTAATTTAATTCCTTACTCATATATTGTGGCTTTCTCTCATATTTGATATTTGATTTTAAATTCTAGTGGACAAATTCTGGATGAGAAATCCTCAGCCTTGACTTTGGCAACAATGCTGAGTAAATAATACCCCCATAGCCACACCATGCTCTCCCCCTGTCTTGACCAGAAGAAATAGTGCTATCTTTATCCTCAATTTCCTGAAACGCTTCAAAAAGATTTGTAAATTGTTTAGCTCATGAAGCAAAATGGTGACCTGATCCTAGTGAAAACCAGAAGCAGAAATTCTAATAAGTTTTAGCATTGCAATCACCATTGGAATATGTCTGTGTATTTGAGTTTTATGTCTTTGACTCTCCTAGGCAGAACCTAAGCTGTGACTTGCTGGACTGACCACTCAGTTTATATTTATCCAACACTAACCATCATCACCTCTCTATTTTCTTTCTTATATGTTGTAATACATTTTTCTCTTATATTTCTGGGAATCTTGAAATGCCTTTTGGGAAACCAAAGGTGTTTTACAATAAAAAGCTTTTGATTTGTATCAGTCCAGTAGTTACTATATGGTACATGTATAGTGAGGGATAGAGTATAAAACCTTAGCAACCTAACATTTTTTTCCTTTCTATGAGAAAATAAATTGCTTCACTCTCAAAATTATTTCTTCTGAACTTAGGGAAAATCAGAATATCCAAATATGAAGTGAACTTTTCACCCCAGACTTAGCTAAACAGCCAGTTTTAATTCTTCTTTCCCATTCCCCTCTCTTCTCAAAAGTGCAAGTAGAAGGCTCAGGAATAAATATTAGAAAATGGAAACTTTCAGCCATAAATCACTATTTATATCTTGCTGAGGTCAGGGCTAAGGCACTCATTTCTGAAAAATGTTTGCAGTCCCTTGTGACCTCCTGAAGCCAGTGGACCTCAACTCCTTCATGCCAGTGAAGATTTGTGACTTACAAACTCTGTTCTCAGTTCTTTATTCTCCCACTCCATCCCCAAAGCCACTTCCCTGAGGAGTCCCACTGCTGAATAGCCTCAGTTCTCAGACAGAGAGAGAATTACCCTCACAGGAAGCACTCCTTTATTAGGGATGAAGTAATTCTTAAGCATTATTATGTTATGACATGGGAATAATGTGGCTGGGAAGGAAGCAAGACAGTGGTGAGGGAAGGCTGCATGTGGTTGTGAGCTTGGGGAGCTGAAGGGTGGAAATAATATCCCATCCTGCCCATGCTGGGTTATGTTCTTCAGTGGAAGACAAATTTCATAAGATCAAAATCTATATAAACAAGAACAAAGCACTGGCCTCATTCTGTGTATTTTGTGGAAATTAAATCAGGTAAAGTGCAGTAAAAACAAAATGCAGTTTGACTTTCCTTCTAACACAGGAAGGACTTGGGTTTAATTTTCTTCAGGTGTAAAAGTTCAAGTTTTTGCTTACTTTTGTCCCTTTTATAGCTGTACACAATAGCAAGGTGCTATTCTTATGAAATCCCATAATTCACTAGGATGATGTTTTAAATACTTCTAAAGTGCTTTTGTTTAATACCAGTTTCACTTTAATGCAACATTCATTATATTAAATTTCGAATTTATGGTTTAATACATTAATTAGTCTCTTTTAGAGAAGAAAAGGTTTGGAAATATAAGTATTTTATAATCAAAAGTGCTGCAAACCCAAGAAAAGTAAGAAAAATAATGGATAAGCGCTTTGTTGAGAGAAAGATGGAGAAGAAAATCATATACAAGAGGAAAAGTTGCATTTCTGTGAAATATACTCTCTAAACACAACATTGCCACTGACTTTGATGGGAATATTTATCTGAAAGGAGCATTGTTGGATGCTAACTGATGATCAGTGCTGAGATACAACTTGCTTGGTTTGGGCTCCTAACATAAAAGGCATATATCCCAAACATGGCTAAAAAGCACATGTAGGTGCAGAGTGTTTGGAGCAGATTGGTGCCTCCCAGTTTGGTACTTTCTCTGTTCTGTAGGTGGTGTAACTGTCTCCTGCAATTTTTTTTCCCCTACTCCATGGCACTTGAACTGCCCTTCCTAGTGGCACAGTCTCCTAGTGGGAATGGAGAATAACTCTTTAGAGCCATGCACTATGACTAAGCAGCTGGCTTATTGCTTGAAAATGAAATTTTAATCTCTTGAGTCCAGAAAGAGTAAATTTGGTTCCCTCTTTACCTTGAAGCACAAAGATATTGCTTAAAGCCACCTCACACCTCTCTGCTTTGGACTGCAGGCATGAAAATCTGGCAGCTAGAAGGCTTTCAGACTCCCTAAATTTTTGCTTTTCATTAGATACTAGATACTTGCTGGAGAAATATGCTATACTGAGGCATTAAATATCCTATCGTGTCCTATACAAATTGGTGTTAAGATTTTCTAATCCTAGACCTGCAGTTGGAAGGAACTCTTACAACATCACAGCACATATTGTTAAATACTTTCTCATTTTCCTTGTACAACATAGGTTTAATGAGAATTTGAACTGTGATCTTTTAATGTGATCACTTAGTTCATTAAAACACTGTTTCACCTACACAAATCTCTGGCTCGTGAAGTTTGCTGCAATGAATCAGAGCCCAGCACACATGAGTAACTGCAAAGTGAGACTGAGCTTCCCTGTATCTCTCTGGTACAGTCCCCTATTGGCTTCTCACACTGAGAGCTTTTTGCTGTTCTGAAATAATAATGAGAAAACCCATTAAAAAAATCCAGTTTTATTTTTAAAGAATGGAACATAAAGTGATTCATTGCACTACGGCATGTGAAGACTTTCATTAGGCTTTAAAGTCTCTGTTCATTCAACCTTGCAAACAACCAACAAAAATCACTGTAATTTGGATGAAGCTTGACTTACTAAGATTTTCATATTGCCTAAAAGAGGATAGGAAAAAAAAAAAAAAAAAAAAAAAAAAGATGGGGAAAGAGATATCAAAAGATAAAAAGAGCAAACTTACATGAAATGGAACTGGACACTTCTAGGGCCTCCCAGGAATAGACCAATAGACCATGGTTTTTACAATAGTTGAGCATTTGTAAAGAAGTAGGTCTACAGTTCTGCAAGGATTTCCATGATAGCTTTTCCTTTTTAATTCATTTTGTTGTTTTTCAGTATCTCTCTTCGATTTCTTGTTGTCCCATTAATTCATTCACTTGTTAAATGGAGGACAAGCATCCTAAGAATGTAATGGGGGCAGGACAATTTGATTATTAGTCATATGCAGAAATCACCCTGACACTGAAAATATTAAGACTTTTTTGGTGCAATCTTTGTAATCTTTTTCTGTCAGGATCAGTTGCCTGCTTAGCCACATCTCACCCCAGTGGTGCTGGGAAAACCTGGCACCAAATAATTGCTAAATTCCTCATTCCTGATCCTCCATTTCTGCCAGGAGTGCACCAGGGCTAACAGCCTGGAAGGGACCTGTGGGATGTCACAGACAGACTGCTGAAAGATGAACATTCACCTGGCATGCTTGGATGACAAAGCCTAGAATAAAATAGGCTGCAATGCAGAAGAAAGATCCCAGGTTTAATGCCTGTTGCTTGACTGAATCACTCGTAGTACATCACCTCAAATCCCATCAAGATTCCATGAGTTGATTGAAAACTACCTAGATATTTTCTAATTTTGCAGAGGAGTGTTTTCTTATGCTAACAGGAAATGCATAGATTTTTAAAAACAATTTTCATACCAATAAAAGTTTGTATTTCTTTGCTTTCAAAACAATAATTTTGACTAAAAATAAATAGAAAATATGAGTGAGAGTGCTCCTTAATTACTGGTAAAAGCTAGACAATTTTTAGCAGAATATTGATATTTGAAAGAAAAAAATGTATGCACATATGTACAAAATACATAGAGAAGTAAAGAAAGAGGGTTCTTCCCCTTGCATTTCCAAGCTAAATTTAACTCAATTTAGCACTTAGAACATGTGATTTCTTCCCTGACTGTACAAGCCCTGGCAAAGTCCTGAAGTGCCCAAGGGCAGATGAATGTGCAGCTATGGGACCCTGTACAGGATAAATGCACCCATCCTATGGCTGCCCAATTTATCACCCAGCACCAAGTATGGAGGGTTTATAAATTACATTAACTCAATTTAAATCCCTCTATTGAAAATAATTGAACAAGGGAGATGCTGTTTAAAAATATGTGATCTAGCCATGAAAGCCATTCTGGCATTTTACAGAAGCTAGATTGTGCCCCCAACATGTGAGGTAAGGCACCATTCTGGGTGATTAAATATGACAGAATTCTTCCTGAAGAAGTATCAGTTTGTATAAGCTCTTCAAGAAAGTGTTGAATATATTTACCTGGGCAGTGTCAGGCTATGCTGCACCATCATTATAAAATTGACAAGAGAAATGCTAGAGGTAAATAGCAGATGATGGAAAAGGGCAGAGAAAACCAGCAGCCAACAAGACATAAGGAAAAAAAGCAAAGGATTTTGATGGAGAGTCCTTTCTATGCTAAGTCACTTTAATGGACACAGCCAGGGAAAAAAAGAAATTCTTTTTTATCATAGGATTGTTAGACCTATTCCCCTAAGTCACAGTGCACTGAAAGAAACATTTTAAAATCTGATAATCAGAGGTAGAAAGAATGCAATAATAGAAGAAGGTGTTTCCCAGAAAAATTACTTTTATAAAGACAGCCAGGATCCTGATATACCTTGCAAATAGAAGTTTCTGATTAAACTGAGCTGCGAGCCTCTGGGAAAAATAAAGGAAAAAACCTAAAATTTTCAAAATAGCTTAAATAACAATAAATTTTAAAAACCATTTATTCTGAAATAAATGACTAATTTATTCCCAGAATTCTTCATCATTTCTGAATAATATACGTGATGAAGTGTGAGAATGATGCTTGATTAAATGAGGTCCCTGGAGTGCATTAGAGGAGATTTAGTCTGGAAAACAGCATCTGCTGTCTCTTTCTTTCCTTCTCTCAATGCTGTGTTGTTTCCACATATTACAGCATATTACCCTCTTTCATTTTTAACAGAATAGGACAATATTTATTCAGACTTTTTGTGGTGGCCATACAATGGGTCTTTCATGTGTGAGGGTCTGAAAAATATTGCTGAATACTTATTTTTCCTGGCAGGAATAGTAATTACCTTCTCTTAGTCACTCACAGGTCATACAAATCTAAGTCATTATCTGTTATAATAAGGCCAGAAAAATTAATTTAACTGGCTTTGTGCAAGAATCTTTTTTTTGGTCGTATTTCTGTTCTTACCTATGCATCCAGTATTGAGGATGGTGGCTTGAGGTGTAGCACTAATGAGAGCTAAAGAGATGTGTCAATGATCAGCAGCTGGATCTAGCACCACTGCTACCCTGTGCCATTGCCACCACTTTGATAATGATGAAAGGCCTGTGCAGTCCAGTACAGCTGTGCTACCCAGCTCTAGAAGCTGAGGACAAGCAGAGAGAGCTTGTTTGCAAGGCTGCCAGGTCAGATGTAAACACCCACTATGAATTTCTGAAACCTTTGTACAAACCCCAAATGTCCCTTAAAACACCCAATCTGGCCCTAGCCTTCAGCAGCATCCCAGCCCACACCTGAGCTGGATTTTCATCCCACTTTCTCTTGCTGTACTCACACCATCTGCCTACCAGCCACGGTGATATGGAACATTCAGTACCTGCCATACCATAACTTGGGGAGAAAATTCCATTGTAGCAGTGTACTTACTCAGCATCAGAAAGAAATGCCAAAACATGACTGGTAGGTGGGTGGCCAGATGCTTGTCCACAAATATTCTCAGACTAATAATGGGTCCAGTGGGTGGATTTGGTTTGTTGGGTTGTTATTTTTTTTCTACTTGAAAGCTATGCTGTTCAAACATTTTCCAGTATTCTCTGCTTCTTCATTAGCACACATTTCTTCCCTACCATGTGCCACATTTGATTAGAAAGACAACCATTTTTACCAGAAGATATTATGTCAATATTAACTAGTGACAGAGATAATATCAAAGATAAAACTGCCATCAAGTTAAGAGACTGTAATTTGCTTGAACATTTTCATGAAATTATAAAATTGGGTCTCATATCTATATCTGATTATGAACAGCAACATATCTCTGAGTTAATAATTACAATCTTGTTTTTACTTGTTGACAGTCTATGACTAATTGCTGTCTGAAGAGAATTTAAACAGATCAATTCAAAAATCAGCCATCTAAAGAGAGGTGACATGCTTAACATGTATTCAGTTGGGACTGCAAAGTTCCTATACTTTATTTGGATATCTCTATTATATGGTAGCTCCGTAAGAGAATAAAACCAAAGTGCATTCACTAAAAAGTGGTAATTTAATAACTTAAATGTTTTAGTTCTTTGAGTTTTGTAATGTTGTTAATTTAGACCAAAGCAGAGTGTTAGAAGTATTTCTGATACCCAAACTGAGACCTTTCACTATCTAACCATGAGAAAAAAACTGCTGACAATTGGTCTCTGCCCACTGTCAGTCTGATCTGTAGAGGACTCCATCAGTGCAGGCAGCTCTTGGTTGGAGCTGGGGACAAGAGGCCATGAACTGATGACCCTTTGCACAAGAAAAGCCACCAGGACCTCTGCCTGGCATAGGTGCTCAAGTGTGACTGACCTAGCAGCTCCTGGATGCTCAGGTAGGAAAGGTTTCTTAGCAGTTTCTTAAAACTTTGGATGGCCTCTGACCTGATCCCATGCCATTTAGAGCTGGAATGCATTGGGCATTCTCTTGGGGTCTATGTTCCAGTTTTGCTTCAGCTGAAAGGAGCTCGGGTCACACCTAGTGTTCTGCAATGTGGACCTGGGAACAGTGAGCCTGGGTGATGCAGAGGTTTGCTCCAAAAGCAGGACCATCACCTGTTAAGCCAGGAATGAAATGCCCTCATGGTCATGGTGTTGCACAGGGCTTAGAAGCAGTACTAAACCCTGGCTGGTTAGTTGGGTAAACAGCAATGGCTGAACCTTCTCCTAAACCTCTTATCATTCAGCTTTCAGAGGTAATATCTCCATTTAAAAAATAGGGATCTTTATCACATCAGGTGGCTGTTAGCTTTAATTTGGAATGTCATTTAAAATTGAGTCTCCAGAGTTCTTTTACAAACAGGCATGGCTACTGCTTCTAAAGTACCAAATACCATGTGAAAGATAAAGCAAGGCTAAACAATTTTTTTCCTATCAACTTTTTACCTTCATTAAAATTCTTTAAAATAATACTTAAGCTGTCACTAATAGGTGAGAGACAGTAAGCAAGCACACCACCCACTGTAGAGAAATGTGGTTCTGCCTGAGAAGTATGAGATTCCCTGTTTGATTATGTACATTACTGGGTGAGAAAACTCTTCTTTTATGTTTACCCAATGTTGCAGGCTCTGTTCAAAAGCTGAGGAAAATGCTAATTCTCAGTTATTGCTGCACTGCTGTTTGTGGTTACAAAGGCTCTTACCTGAGTGATCTAATACAGAACCGGTAAACACAGGTACATGCAAACAGTAAAAGCAGCACAGTGAAATGCACTTATTTTCCTGTTATTCTTCCTTTTCACTGAAAATTCTAGAACCTAAGAACTTGAAAAGATGCCCAGCAGTATCCTAGCCTGCATTCTTAAGAGTACTGCCAGAAGGTGAGGGGAAGTGAGCCTAGCCTGAGTCAGCAGTGCTGAGACACACCTGGAGTGCTGCACCCAGTTATCAGCTCCCAGCTACAAGAGACAAAGACATGCTGGACCAAGCCCAGCAAAGGGCTGCAGAGATGCTCAGTGTCAGAAACATCTGACAAAAAAAGCAAAAGCTGAGACTGATCAGCCTTGAGAAGGTTTGGGGGAATCTCAATGTACATAAGTAACAGCACAATTGGAAAAGGAGCACAAAATAAAGCATTTCAAATTCCATTTTAGAAAAAAATTTATTGACTGTGTGATCAAATAATGCTGGGGTCTTCACCCTTGGAGATATTCAAAACCTATCTGTACACAGTTCTGGACAACCTCTGCTCAGAATAGGGGGAGTAGACCATGTCCAAAGACTGCTGCCAATGTCAACATCCCATAAAACCACTAAAGTTAGCACTACAGACTGACCCTGAATTTCCTGCTTGTGACATTTCAGCAATTGGACAAGGCCCTTATATTCTAACACTTTAAATCATAATATCAGATTCATTTATTTGGTATCAATGAAGTTTAGAAGCAGATTTATTTTAAATATTTTGCCAAGAAACATTAAATATATTTAAATAAATGTCTAATCTCTTCAAATTAACCATAAGGACTTAATATTAAGAGAGATTGGAAAGGATTTAGTAAATTAGTGTACAAAGTGACAGGTTAATTGCTCTGTGGATCATTAAGCAACACATTTATTTAGCAACCAATAATTCAACCAGTGAATTCAGCTTGTTAACAAGGGAAAAATATTTTTTGTGGAATTTGCTCATATTTTGATGAATAAATTTATTTAGTGAACTTTTCCACCGGCAGTTTATCAGCTCTCATTCAATATTTATTACTCACAACTCAAGCAAGCAGTGGGTCCCTGCAATTGCATTTTAACTATTTCTTCAGGTGACAGCAACCTCAGCTGTTTTCTCTTGTGAGGACATGGGGGATTTTTTGGCTATTGGTTGTTTCTCCCCACCTCTCTGTAGGTAGGTCAAATAGCTATGAAGATAAAGTACATATCAACATGCAGCAGAAGAACTATCTTAAAAATAATTCTGGAAAACAGTGCAAGTGATTTTCCTCTAATGAAAAAGGATTCTTAGAAACACTGGACTGAAAAGAGCTGCAAACCTGGGAAACCCCCAGGGCTTCAGCCTGAGGGGGGCTTCATAGTGTAACACTCAACCCCCAATATTATTCACATTTTAAAAATATATTTATCTGATTCCATGCATATTTAATGCCCAGAAAAATAATGGAGATAAATGTGTGCCATTATTAGCAGACACTGTTTCAGTTCATTTATTCTCTTTCCCACCACTTCTACCAAAAGCACAAGAAAATAGAAATGAGCATTCAACCTTTAGAAGGGAAAAAGAGTTGAGACATGTAAGGGCAAAATCCATTTCAGGCAGGCAAATCTTTCAGAAGGGCTCTGATTAACCTGGGAGAGGAACACCATCCACACCAAGTACCCTGCAGGGTCATAGGAAAAGGGAGGTTCTTCCAGCTCTTGCATGATACAAGGGCTTCTCTTGGGGGCCAAGGAACACAAGAAAAAAAAATCATGACTATTCTGGGAACACATTCATTTCAGGTGCCAAGCAGGCAACCAAAGACCTCTTATCCTCTCTTCCCAAGACACTGTGATAAATCTTAATGCCTTTCTTAGAACACAAAGAGGCCAAGCATACAGGAGCTTTTAAAGGAAAGAATAAGAAAAATTCCCAGTGCTTTAATGTCATTGGCAAAGCTCAGGATGCTACATATTCCACTGAGAAGTGTTGGGGTTTTTTAGACATTTAAGCTCTTAACAAAACTTGTGGAAATCCATTTGCTCCCCACGTATACATAATTCCACAATTTCAATAAATATTGATCTTTGTTTGGGTATCTATTGAGATTAATTGAGTCAAGAACTAAGTATTGACCAAAACAAAGAGGAGGTCAATGCTTACATTGAAGGAAAATATACATTCATCTTTGCTGGAAACATGAAGCCCAGAGGCCAAATATTTGCCCTAATTTATTTATCCTTTGTGACTCCTGGAGATTATACTGGTGAAACTGAGCATTAAAAACAACTCCAGAACTCATATAGTTGATATAATTAGTTAATTGCCCACCCCAGTGTAAAATTATCTCAGTGTTAAGAGCTACCTAGAAAATTCTACAAATGAGAAAGACTAGTTCAGGAATAAAATAAAGACATGCTCCCTCCTGCTGTATAGAGTTGTCTTTTTCAGTGGAGCATGTTGTTGAAGACATTGTCTGTGATTAAGTTTCCAACAGATAAGTTGTGTAAAACTTATTGGATGATCTATAGACATCCCTACCAAACTGTGTAATTCTTCAAGTGCATAAAGGATGACAAAAATCTCATATTGTTCAGCATCCAACAGCTGAGTAAAGACTCATTCAGTGGCTCTATAACAAAAGATGATTTAAATTACAACAAAATGCAATAGATTTTTTTTTCCTTTTACATAATCATAACTTCAGATTCTTCCTGCATTGAAAACCTTTTCTAGTCAGGAACAGAAGTCTGATTTGGTGTAGAACAAACACTGCACTTACTGATATTTGAGTCACAGAATCATCTGAGAAAGATCATTGAGCCCAACTTGAGTTATTTTCCTTGCAATTTAATCTGACCTAAATATGTAGCCTGCAATGACATTACAAGTGAGCAATAGGTGACTTTTTTACCACATCTGATATGAAACATTTTATCATAATCTGTTATAGGTACTAAATGAATTAAATATGCATTTGTTTAGCATATTGCACTGGCAAAACCTCATACAGTGTGTTTAAAAGGAAGCCTTTAACATATCAGTATGCCTAAAATACATTTCCTAGGCAGATAATCTTGGCTGAAAAATAGACACTGCACAGTAGGGGAAAACAGGTTAGAATTTTTCAGAATTTTGTAAATTTAATTCATTAGAAATGGAAGTGTTCATACACTATTAGACTGCTACAGCAGTGGCAAATACAAGTAGCTTTTAATGAAAATGCTAATCAAATAGGAAAAACCTAATTTATACAGAAGAGAGAAGATTAAACCCCTGGCTTTTGATACATGATTTGATTGTGGTCATAGTATGAATGTAAGGCAGTCTCATGCAAATGACTCAATTTCAGATAACAGGCTTTATCTTTATTTTCATTTTTGTGCAATGAAGAAACACGTCAGCTTCTTTGTTTTAATATTTACATTTTGATTATAGGTGGTGGTCATACTGTCTTGGGCAAAGCCTACTACAGCACTATTTCTCAGGAGAAAAAGCCTAGCCAAAAAAAAAAAAAAAAAAAAAAGGGGTCTAAATCTCACACTGTCTACTGAAATCTCATCTTCTAAGCTCTTTTCCCCCTCTTTTGTTTCACTAAAAAATCCCTTACATATTTCAACTGGATTATGGCTAGTGTTCCATCTCTGTCATTTTTGTGGGGGAAGAGGAAGAGGACTGCAGAGATTGACATTTTAATTTGTCTGTCAAGAATGAAATCTTTGAATGAGCACACATTAACAGGACTGGGAGAACCCAACTGAGATCTTCACACCAGAGTAAAGTGAGGAAAGAGGAATTGGGAAGAGTCTTTAGTGATCCACACTGAGAAAACTATTTTAATCAGTTTAGCTGAGCATCTTATTATTGCCTAAAATTAGTACATTCAAAAACATTTGAGAACAAAATTAATTACTGTGTTACTTAATGCTGATCATAACAGAATCAAGGTAGTTTCTCAATATCAGATAAATTTTGTCTCCATAGAGCTCTAATAACTCTCTCAAAAATACTTTAAAAATGTTTTCATTCACAAGGTCAAGCTATAAGTTAAGGTGAGACACCTTGCTGTTCTCACCTGGAGTGAGAAGGTATATTTAGACTGTAATTCAAGTACCCAGAAC
Organism: Muscicapa striata striata; assembly: GCA_030060385.1. Taxonomy (NCBI): domain Eukaryota; kingdom Metazoa; phylum Chordata; class Aves; order Passeriformes; family Muscicapidae; genus Muscicapa; species Muscicapa striata. The sequence goes on along the minus strand of JAREIS010000056.1, from coordinate 7,728,458 downwards.
CTCTGTCTCTCTTATGACTGTAGAAAAAGAATGAGGATATTAACATCCATATGCCAGTAGCATCTTTTATCAACACCTGTCTCTCTTTGGGGATTTGTTGAACTCTTAATAAAGTGTGTTTCTTACTTGAATATTTATCATATTTTTTATACAGAAAAAGCAGGATAAAAAAACCCCCATGATTTCTCTGTTTCATGAAAAAACTGAGGAGAACAGAAAAACTACCATTGGCCTTTTTAGAAACTGGGTAAAATGTGGAGAAAAAAATGTGGTGACAAGTGTTTGGTGGAAGTGCTAAGAAAATAGCAAAGGAATTTTGGTGCCAGAATTAATCATGGAAGTGCACTATAACACAGTAATCACACTTCTTAAAAGCCTATTTAAAAATACTATTCAGAGTTCTTAGTCCATTAAAAATGCTACAAAACTCTAGATTTTCAGATTTACTGGGTAGCAGTCCTAATTATACCTATCATTGTGATTAAGTATGATGATTTAAAAACAAAAAAACCCACCCAATTGCCCTATCTCATGAAAACAATACTTGTGAGCTAATAACTAGCTCCAAATAGTCTGGCTCTAAGTTTGGAATACTTCCACCACATCTCATGAAAAAGTCGAACCTGTAAAAAACCCTGTGCATAGAGGCACTAGACTAAGATGTGTTTTATACATTTCATTTCATGTTTTATACATGGACAAGCAAACATATGAAATAATATATTTTAATTTTATAAATAATTTTTAAATAATTAGGTTTACCACTGTCAGCAATGGGTTGATGAGAAATGTCTTATGGCAGGGATATTCAGCAAAGTCCCATTTTGATACATCTGTTGCTTATATCTCACTTCAACAAATGCTTTATAGAAAACTTGGCAAAGGGAATAAATCCTTAAACATAGCAATAGTCAATCTAGCATGTTTTGATTACTCACAATCTGTAACAAGTACTAGGAATACTAAAACTTCATTGTAAATGCTGTGAAAAAGACCCTTTCCTCACCTTAAGACTGAAGATTTCTGGAAGTACAACAGCCAGTGCTTTTTGAAGACAAGTTGCTGCAATTTTGATTCTTTAAAGATAAGAAAGAAATGCTCAAGTCAGTTATTTCTGGAGGAGTTAGCAATGACATAAGGCAGCAATATAATCACAAATATATTGTATATTCTTGCAAAAAATATGTTATTTATCCTACATTTATGAATCAAATGCAGTCTGCCTGTAATCTATTTCAACACTGGGAAATAGAGATTTTATATTAGATCATTGGAAATTTTAGTGATTTGATTATATTCAGTTAAGGTGCAAATTTAGTGATTTGGTGGTTGATTATTGATGAAGACACGAACAAACAGTCATTCCCTCAAAATGAAAGGTTTCCAAATATTTTACTAAATTGTATTTCTGATTACCAGAGGAGAGAAAGGAGTTACAGCCATGTCTCCAGCTCTGTAATCATCAAGTCAGTTTTAACTGAATGGGTGTGGAAGTGAGCAGTCCAGGACTCTTGCTGTAACTGGCAGAAATGCCAAGAGGAGATTCCCTCCACTAAGGGCCACCAGGCTTCAGTTCTTTATTTCTCTACACTGGCAGAGAAATTGGCAGAGCTCCACTGACCTCTGTTTGCAGAGAAATGTAATTTCAACACTGTGGATGGAAAAGTGCCTGTCTAAAACTCTTCTGTGAAGCAGCCTTAAAGAAAAGGGCTGTATTTCTTTGAAGAATATGAGTAACTCCCAAAATTTTTCCAAGTTAAACAGAACCTTTAAGATTCTGCAGCCTTTTGAACAAGATACAGAAAATCCTGCACCTCACAGGAGTGAATAAACCATATATTGTATTAAGGGGTTTAAGATCTCCAAAATCAAGATAATCTAATCATCACCCCTGTTTCATTTAGTCCTTGATATTTACTCCAGCAACATAGACCAGGATGGTAACTTCCCCAGGATATCACAAGGTGCTTAGTCAACTACCAGTTGTATCACTCATAGGTAATTGTTTCAAGGTGTCCAAAAACACAGAATTTTGCTATTATTAACGCAAGCAGCTGCACAGTTTGGCAGAAGAGCTACATGGTGGCTTACAAACAAATTCCCAAATAAAGCTTCCTAAAGCAATTCCTCAGGTAGGTCTCTGCCAGCCCCTGCATCTCAAATACAACTGTGTCTCAGGGTAGGAAATCAAGCCTGTAGTGGCAGAATTATGTGGACTGAAGGTAAGTTAGTACTAGTTTACCTTCTCTACAGTCTTTGAGAGAGAGATGTTGAATAACTGAGAGCAGGAACCTATTCTAACTGTTCTGAGCAGCCTCACACAGCAGTGCATTCTCCCTAGGTCAGGGTAGATTTTCCCAAATATCTCACTTTAGTGCACCTCTCCATTTCACTCCCAGCAGCAGGACAATGGTAATAAAAGAGATTTAGTCATGTTTTCTGGAGTCACACTGCATCTTTACTCTTAGCACAACTTTGTCATGTATATCATTCTAGAATACATATCAAAAACAACCAAGGTAAAGTCACATTGACAAAAGGATCACTCCATACATCTCAAAGGAGATGAGCCACATATTTCCTCATTAGTACTTGAGTGATTCAAAATCCACCTTCTACACAAAATAGTACACACAACTCAGTCTCTATGAATCTTCAGTAATATTCACCTCAGTCCAGAGGGCTACCATACAAAAAAAAAAAAAAAAAAAAAAAAAAAACTATCAGGGTGGAGCTTTGGCATTCCTCACAATGAGGGAGTATTTTTCTTAGGTGAAAAGTGTTCATGGAGCTGCTGTATTAAAGTTTATGGAATTACACCAGAAATTAATTTGGTCTCTATTGCTCAGAGTGTAAACAATGGCATTATTATTTTGTTCAGAACTTTCTGGTCTTAATGAACTGATCAAATTATTCTATTCAGAGGTTTCACAATGATGAGGATCATTAGGTATTGTCAAAAGATTCAGCACATAACATTCATAACATTGAAGTTTTGCAGGCACATTCTAATGTTAAAGGTTGAAAAATTAAGCAGCTTTAGAATTCTCATTAAGTTTGTCAAGCTGTATTGTCAGGTATTTTGCCTTAGCTAATGGCTTTGGTGACCAACAGTCATTCACAAACAAGGCTGTGGTTACCTTATTAAGGTAACTGAATAAGTGTCCAAAAAAGTGCCAAGCAGTAAAAAGCTGTTACAGTTTGAAGAGGGCTGCTGCAGATGACAGAACATAAATACTTCTAGAAGAAAGTCTCTTCCATCTACCTATAGAGGGACAGACATCGAAGTGAAATGTATTTCTTGTGATTAGTACAAAGATGAACTTAATTCATTCTTGATCTAAGTGTGATTCACACTGCTTATCTTCTGCTTTCTGATACTGAACCCAAACCTAAGAACTCCATTACTGATTAATCTTTCCTGGTAAATGATAAGCATCACTACACGTCTACATTTCCCTTTTTTCATGCAAAGCAAATAATCCTTCATGCCTGCTTTAAATGCTTTCCTTAATTTTTATTTTGATCTTCCCCCCCTCTCTCCCACTTGAAAAGGTATTTGCAGTTCACAATTCCCACTTCCCACAACAGAAGTCATTAAAATACTAAAGAAACAGAAAGAGCCATGACAGCATTGTTGCTCTCTGGCCTCCTTAGAAAAGCCCTAAACCACCTCCCAGGCCTGCTAAACCTTCTCCAAGACATCTGGTCTGGTTGGATCAAGAACAGTTGAGACTGATAACTTATCCTCAACCCACACTGTTAATGAAGCTGAAGAGTCCCATTATGAATAATTCTTTGTGCACCTTCACAGTTTTAAGTCTTGTAAGCCTCTCTCACTGATTTAATGATATACCAACAATTTGAAACAGGTACTATTATAACTCTTACATCCATAGATGCTGAAAGCCATTACACCATTCTAAGTGACAATCCTTTGAAGGACCCTCCTACAAAAATATAACATTTTTAAGGCATACACAAAATGAGGAAAAGCAAGTACATCAGCATTCATGAGGAGTTTGGGGTTTTTTTCTCCTATGTGTATGACTTTGCCCCTTAGGAATTAAATTGTGACAATAAGCCAGTTGGGGAACAGTGTAAATCATGAAATAGACTAACTTGAGTTTTTTAATTATTCACATTCACCACCACACACTTAGAGGTGCAAGGGCTTCCTTCTGCTACATAAATTTTGTTTTAACTTTTACTCTGGAATTGTTCTGTTTGTTTTTGGTGGATTGACAGCATGCACATGAGGTACAGAATGCCTTTTTCATGCAAGTTCTGTGATTATTTTTCTGTCTCACATTTCAACACCTGAAATATACCTTCTTTATTCCTCCACTGCATACTGACACTCCACAACATTAAAAAATTACCCCACAATATGCAAAAAAATATTTTGAATACTTGTCTTCATCATGGGATTGAAAAACAGAAGGGAATTTTCTTTTCAAGTTGTCAATGCAGATTTCAAATCTCCCTGGCAGGTCTGACCTTCCTCCTAGTATAATTTGGAATATAATTTCTTTCCCGTCACCACACACACAGAAATGTTTGCAAAACAAAAATATCACAAAGCAATTTACTAGCACAGAAAATCCCTGCAATGCACAGTCTAGTACATGGCCTTGTTCACAGCATCTGAGAATAATTAAAAAACATTATTGCCAGTGACAATTATTTTGAACTTTATTAAATCTTATGATGAACCCATCCTCATCAGCTTCTCATAGAAGTCCTGGGAGGATTGCTCAGTGCAATATCTTCAAACTCTCACCCCAGGAGCTCTGCAGACTGTCCCCATGGTGACCTTAGAAACACTTATAAAAAATTAAATTCACTGCAGATGAAATGTAGATTTTCCTGGCTAATGGCACAACTGATCTTTAACAGTTACAGTGTTGAGGATATCCTGCACTAGACTTCTCCTGTGGCACAGGTACCTCTGAGTGTTAAAATCCAACCCAGAGAAAACTAAAGCTTTGCAGGAATAGGCAGGAGGTTTCTCAAGCTCCACTCCCTTCAGTTCTTTCAGTTGTATCCTATTCTGAACTCTGAAAACATTTCAATATTCAGCTCAAATTCTTACTGATGTTGTTCCTTAAATAAACACTGTCAGTGTCACAAAAAACCCCAAGACCCACAAAAAACCCCCAAATCAAACAAACAAAAAATTAAACTAAAAACAAAGGAAAACAAAAAAACCAGCACCAAAACCCCTCTCAATAACTTTTTGAGAAGTATCCCAAAGGCCTATCTTTGCCATTAGAACCACAGATGCATTGTAGAGCAATAGTAAGCCAACCCAAAACTTTTAGAATTACAGAAACATCTTAAAATTGCATTTAAACTGAAATAATCAAATGCACATGTATTTGCAAATGAACAGATTTTTCAACTGTCTGCCTAAAATGTGACCTCTAATTTTCCTGAAAATCTGTTCTAATTTCTTGCTGTTTCAAGAAACTGATCCAAGCTACTAATTATTTCACAGAGATATCTTTTAATGTAAATTATGAAACAGAGCAAGCATTCTTCTTTCATCTTCTTAAATTAACATGGTCCCCCTAATGTTCACATCACTTGGGAATAGGCAACTTAAAATTTCACAATAAAAAAGACATTGTTTAAGGATTAAGTGCATTTCCTGATTACACTGCATTCCAAGATTTGGATGAGTACCAAATATTAAGACCTTTGTCTTCAGGACAGACCTGTGAAATCTCAATGAGTTTCTAAATCTGCAGATAACAAACCTTGTAGGGACTACAAATAAGCTAGAGGACAAGCTAGGAATTCAAATTAACTTGGCAAGTAGGAAAGCAGCTGAAAAACAAAGGGTGTTTATTCAGTGGGGACAAAGGCAAGGTTCTGTACCTAAGCATGAATAATTAGCTATGCAAATGTAGCACGTGGATCAAGTAGTTAGCAGTTTTACAGGAAAAGAGATGAGGTTTGTTATGCATCAGTGATGAACACGAGTCAACAATGTTACACTGTTGAGTAAAAGCCAAACACCCCCCTTAGACAGCTGGAAATGAGAGTCAAGATGCATCAGGCAATCTTTTCCCTCCAGGCAGGGCCAATAAAGCTTCAGCTGGAGCATGCCATGCAGCTCCTCACTTTGATTTCCAAGAAATATAGACTAACTGGAGAGAGGGAAACAGGGCACTGGAACAGCCAGGGTTCATCAGCTATCACAAAAGACAGAACTATTTGGAACTGTTTAGCTGCAAGAATAGAATACAGTAAATATTATGATAGTCTGTAAGCATGCAAAATTTTTTGTCAGACAGAAGTGATGAACAAATCTGTATCCATAGATAAGAAAAATTTGCAATAATAAAGATGCAATTTCCTCCCCAGAAAATTGGCCTCTATTCCAGCCCTTCACCCTCCCTTCCAACACAAGTGAGATGGACGTTATCTCTAACCCAGTATTTTTAAGAGGTGATTAAAGAAATGATTGTTAGGAATAAAGCAGGTATACTGAAGGCTACTAAAGTACCTCTGAAAGTCCCTTGCAATATTATTTCTGTTAAAAACTTGGCATGTACACATTCATACACAGACCAAGAACTAGAGAGTAAGGGCAAGGAAAGCAGGAGGAGAAATCCCTTCTGTAGCTTTTCTCCAGTTTTCCTCTGCTGCTGTAGGAGCATGCAGGAGGGATAGAACCAACTCAAGCTTCTAGCTATTATTCTCTAATTTGGGCTGGCAGTTGGGTTTTCCAGCTTCAGAAAAACACTGAAAAATCCAATCTAACAACTTATTCAAAGCAATAACCCAACAATGCTCATTCCCATCATTAGCTACCGTTTTGTTCCCAACTACAGTGATTAACAGGCATCTCCTTTTGAATTAGGCAGCCACATGCTTTTGGAATACAGACAGAAGGAGGGAGAACTCTACTAAGACAACACTGTCATTGTCATTTCAGAAATCAGTAGAGACAAGGGAAAGCCTTGGTTAAAGCACTAAAATTACTCCAAAATAACAAAAAGGATGAGGCTGGGTCAGAAAAGAGCTCCTCCAGCTTTGCTCCACAAAGAACACACTCTCTGAGTTTTCTGTTTGTGAGTCTGGTATTTTTAGGGGCAATATGCATGGGTGTGTGTGCATTTAGGGGTTTTGAAATCAACAAGGAGATGTCTTGTATTTATTTTATATAAGCCAATACACTGACCAAACTTTTTACACCCATCACACTACTTAATGCAAAGGATTAAATTGCAAATCAGATATTCTGATGCAAGGCTGAAACCTTGCAGAGATCATATAGGTGGTGGAAAACACCATAGATAGTGAAATATGGGAATAAATGGTAGAATTGTGCCATTACATTTCAAGAAAAGTTGTTGCTTCCTAGCACAATACCAAATATTGAATGAAAAAGCCACAAAGACACAGTACATTAGGAAACATTTAAAATCCACACACCTGGGCCTTTCTTACAATATATAAGCCATCTAGAAAAGGGTTTTCACTGCCTTGTGGAAAGTTCATTCCAGAGCAGCAATGTGGCAGAGGTAAATGTGGTAACTGACAGGTGAAATCAAACAAGTATTGAGAGTTAGCATCAAAGGAAGCTTGGAGTTGTATTTATAAGCCAGAAATATACAGCAAGGAGTTGTTGTGCACATATGGTCTGTGGTGCTGCAGCAGAATCTATATTTGCTATCACAGTCTAAAAAAAAAAACAAACACCAAAACCACAAAACAGCTATGTTATTACTTTGAATCTAATCTTTCCCATCATCTAAATTCTGTTCCTTGATGTAAACATACTGAGGATATTTTGAGAAGAGAAATCACCACCCAAAGTGGTCAAAGGCCTCATACAGCAAATGGGATAAGAAAATGAAAATATATCTACAATTCAAGTAAAAATAATGCCAGGCAGCAGATCTTCATATAATATTTGCTAGGCTATAATGTTTTGTAAATTAAATTTCTGAAGGGAGTTTGTATGTGTAAACACAGCAAGCAGTACTTAGTTAATCCATAAATGTATTGGCTCAAGGAACAGTTTTACCACATGGTGTTATTTAGAAATCTGTGAGGCTTCTAGAAATTCAAAATTTCACTCTGCAAAAGAGCTTTAATTCCTTTTGCCTTGAATTTTCATAGTATCAAGTTTCAGAATACCTATTGGCAAAATAACAGCACTGATTCAGATAAAATACAATTTATTGTAGATAAAACAGCTAGACAGATTATACTTTAGGACATATTCTCCTCTTGATATATGTGCTTAATTCCTCTCAGCACTAAAGGGTATTATTTGCATGTTTCAGAACAGACTATATGCCTTTCAACTTTACTGTAATATGCAGGTTCCATTTCAAAAATGAGTGGGTGTTAAATACAAGAGCATAGCACACAGTACTCAAGATTATTTAATGATACAAATAACATGACTGCACCATGCCAGGAGGGTTCAAAGCATGGCTGAAGGAGATTTCAGTAGCAGCCCTCTCATCAGATAATTTCTAAGGCCATCAAAATGTTTGCTTTCACTTATTTGTGTTTGCTGTGTTCAGCTAAGAGACCACCCCTTTAATCCCATACATCCAGACATGTGACTCTTGCAATGGGGCTTGCCAAAAATCCCATAGTAGAATGAAACAAATTCCTTCAGTAACACCTCCATGCTTTAAAACACCTATATCATTGTGCTAAACACATAAAGTATTTACAACTTGCTTTGAAAAATTAAATTATGACCAGAAGTCAGGAGGGTTTTTTACATTATTCCTTCATATTTGTCACTAATTTTACAAGTAACCCAAGTTATACAACTTGGACAAGTAACACGACATTTATGTCTCAGTTAAACTTTAAGATTAAAAGTTGGACTCCATCTTGCAGTCATTTTCCAATTTTAATGATTCTACAATCTCTGATGGAAGTAAGGTTTAACTAGAGATTGTTCAGTATTTGGCAAGATCAGTAGGGAACATCACAAAAATGCAAAGCATTTTCTTAGGTGATACAAATGCTGCAATAAAGAGTAGATACAAAGTAGTGCAAGTATTGAATATGGGGCCAAGTACTTGCAGTAGTAGGCAGGAATAGTGGAATGAGAGAAAATTTCAGCTATCAGAATATCTAGATTTTCAAGATACTCATCTATTTTGACTTCAACACTGACTGTGGGAGAGAGTCTAAGCAAAATATTTTACTAAATAGGAAAATAAACAGTGGGATACCACCCCAAATATATTTATACCTGTGGCACCCCAGTGCTGATCAACAGAGATATCTTAGAAAGCAACCCAGAGCGTCTGAATTAAACAAAAAATAAATTGAAATTTAACTAGAGGTTCATTTAAATGCCTAGCACCAAGCAAACATACAAACTTCTGAAGAGGCCTGCTTAAAACAAATTAAAAACAGAAAAAAACAAATGAACAAACAGACTTCCAGCCTTCTCACCCCTTACTGGAGCAACAATAGGTTAGACATATCAGCATAATATTATCACAATTACATTTTGGTCCAGAAGTAATAAAAACTTAGAAGAAGATGAAATATTTGATAGAGCTGCACTTTCTCACTTTTCTTAAATTAAATAACACTCTCAGCAGGCAGAGCAAAAGATAAAGTCAAGTCAAAACCTTTTCTGAATAGTTTTAAAGATATCCTACTATCACAACAGAGAAACTAATACCAATCTAGTTTTACATCCCATTTACATGTAGTTACAAATAGAAATGTATAAAAGAAAAGCCAAAACCCCTCAGGTGACAGAAATTATACTTTTGAAGGGTAAAAGTGCCTTGTGACAATACCTCAGAGACAAAATATAGAGATTTGGAGGTTTTTTTCTTCTTCAAGAAAAAAAAAAAAAAAAAAGAAAACTTGCAGGAAATGGAAGGAAACAAAAGAAGCATTAACTGCACTCAGGTGGGAATGTCAGCCCCTCTCCCCAGGGACGCCCAGGTTACATTTCTGCATCCAAGGGGGTGGCAGAGCCAAGGCAAAAACATCCCATTGTCTTCTGAGCAAACCCACCCATTTTTTCCTTTTTGACAATTAAGATAGATTTGGATAGCGAGGAATACAGACAAAAGTTTAAAATGCCTTTCTCACCCCTTCACCCCAAGCTCCTGTCCCTCCCCAAACAGTGCAGTCCAGCACACCTCAGTACCTGCCTGCAGCTCCCATCTCCTCAGGGCTCTGCTCCAGCACGGATTTCTCCCAACAGGGCACAATTCCCTTGGGATAAAGCTGCTCCTGACACAGCTCAGCCTCACCAAGCAGGGCCCTGCTGCACCACTTATCCTCTCCAGGTGCTCTCCTGAGGGGTGGAACTCAAACAGGTGTACCTGGGGCACCATGCCCACGGGGAGGGCTCAGGGGGCTCTGGGAGCGGCTGGAACCGGCCAGAACTGACTGGAATAGCTTGGAGCTGGCTGAAACTGACTGGAACTGGCCGAGCAGGCTGGAAATGGCCATAACAGGCTGGAGCAGGTTGGAGTAGGCCAGAACTGGCTGGAACAGGTTGGAACAGGCTGGAACTGGCTGGAGCAGGCTAGAAATGGTTGTGACAGGTTGGAACTGGCTGGAACAGGCTGGAGCAGGTTGGAGTAGGCCAGAACTGGCTGGAACAGGTTGGAACAGGCTGGAACTGGCTGGAGCAAGTTGGAACAGGTTGGAACTGACTGGAACAGGTTGGGACTGGCCAGAGCAGGCTGGAAATACCCGTAAAATGTTGGAGCAGGCTGGAACTGGCTGGAACAGTTGGAGCTGACTAGAACTGGCTGGAGCTGGCTAGAAATGGCCGTGACAGGTTGGAACAGGCTGGAGCAGGTTGGAGTAGGCCAGAACTGGCTGGAACAGGTTGGAGCAGGCTGGAACTGGCTGGAGCAAGTTGGAACAGGTTGGAACTGTCTGGAACAGGTTGGAACTGTCTGGAACAGGCTGGAACAGGTTGCATGTGGCCAGGGCAGCCCCCTCAGGGTGGCCCAGGAGCCCCCCAGCACCGTCCCCTCACCGCACACACTCAGCACCAACCATGAGGGCACGTCATAAGCCGAGCTGGGAACTCGTATCCCACCTGTAATATTTACATTTCTAAAACCTTGCACTCAGCTGAGCTAGTGCTCCTGGGAATTCTGCACGGGGTGCTACACCAACCATTTTCCAAGGTGCCCACAGAAGGTTCCTGTCCCACCCTCTCTCCACATCAATAAGTAGCCCCTCCACCCAAACTTTGCTTTGGCAGAAGCTGCTTTTAAACTGTGGTGTTTGCACTTGCCATCTAATCAGAGTGTCTCTCTAGCTGGTCACTGGCCAGCACCATGCTCAGAGGATGAAGAAATGGATGGACAGAGGACATCAACCGTGGATGTTTGTGTATCAAGCCCCAAGTGCGGGTGAGTGTGATCCATAATTTTCTGAGATGCCGTCTCACTCCATTTTCCACTCCAAAGATTCAATGGCCCTTTGACACCTAACCAAACTAGCAATTAGTCCTTGAGGCGTGGCTGAAATGTCGAAATAAACCCAGCAGATTTAATCAGCATTTCCACGGTAGCTGAAATTATGCTGCTTAATGGCTGAAATGAGTTGCAATAAAAGTGAGTTGACTGTGTATCCCTGAAAATTGATTCCTGGAAGAACAGTCAAACACAATTGCTTCAGGAAAGAACATTAAAAAATATTAAACCATAGGTCTCTCAATTGCCTTAAAACATGGGCATAAAATCTAAATCTTTTTTGGAGTATACCAAATTTAGCTGTAGATTTAGCTGGAGAAAATAAATTTAGAAAGGGAGATTTTGTTTGGAATAAATCTTCAGAAGAGCCTAGCTGATTGCCTTTTCGTAAAGACTACATCTACTGGGGGGAAAACATGTTAACTAATTCTCCCTGGTGCTTTGGATATTTGAGTTTTTTTGGTTAAATATCTCATTGTTTTCATTTTACAGCCACAGACAATAGTGCTTTCTCCCCGGACAACATATATGAAAAAGGTAAAAAAACTTCATTTGAAAATTGTGGGTATGACCCATGAGGTCAAAACTGGAATCATTCTATGTGTGACACTTAAATTGGACAAGTATCTAAAAGTATCAAAAAAACATTTTAAAGATAAAATTATTTGATAAACAAGACTGTTGTGTTGATATTAGCATAGACACCAATTTCCCAACATTGCAAGAAGTGTATAAACATCATGTTTACAACTTTTTTGAGATTAAATGCTCTATTAGTCATGTTCATTCTTAGAGATTTTTTGCAGTTTGACATTTAAGTTTTCTATGTCTCAATATATTGTGGTTTTATACAAGATATTTGGGGAGAATAAAAAGATGAAAATTGGTATTCTTTTTGCAGTTCTCCTCCTGGATAATGACACAGAAAATACTTCCATCATGCAAATTAATCTTGTGGAAAGATGTGACAGACTGATGTTAACTATCTTGCTGTCAAATTTTAAAGCAATATCTCATTTTGCTTTATTTTTTGTAAGTACCTAAATCTATCAATATGTCTTAAAAAGCAAAGTAAATGGGAAAAGGAACTTTATTAGCTTTACCTACGTGTCCATTTTATGTTGATAATGTCTGGGTTTCAAAAGCTGAAGCTCTAGGAAAGGGTAACAATTTCATATTTTGTCATTGCATGATAAGAAAGGACAAGTGCAATAACAATGCAGCAGATATGAGGATTATCACAGTTAGCAGCCTGCCTGTCACACCCCTCATTATCTTGCATGCAGCTGGCTTTTACAATATTTTTCCCAAGTATCCCTGCAATACTGAAATCAATTCTATAAAATGATTTGCCATATGTTTATAAATACTATGTATATAATGATTACACCTAGGCTGAAAGAGAGGGATATTTGCATATGGAAGCTGTCAGATATCTCACTAATGGGCTATATTATTTATACATACACCTTACAATTAATTACAGATGAAGATTACTACTGGGAGAAGAATTAAAGGCAGTTGGTTTAGCACAGTCTCACAGGCTTCATATAGATGCACTGAGCCTACCTAAACACAATTTGGAAAGTCAGGAAAGGTTGTGTGGATACCTAACTGTGCTGCTGCAAATGCATATCCAGCCACTTATCTCTTTGTTCCCAAATTAACAATTTGGGAATAAGAAAAACACTGTGACAGGTACTTTGAATGAAAATTTATTTCAAAAGAGCAAAAATTAGATAAATATTCCAGCAAGTGATGAGTCTAAGAGCTGCAATGACAAGAACTTTAGGAAATATTGGAAATAGCTGCCCATCCAGGGAACTGTTCTTACAGAGATGCTTAGTGAAAGATGGGTGTAGAGTGACTTAAGAGGTGCACCATTTCTTGTTAACAAATTGACTGTAAAGTCACTGCAGTACTTTGCAGCTCACCAATCCCCAGGGCAGAGCAATGAGAGGGAGGGCACAGGCTGATGGGCCAGCAAGAGCCAAGAGCACAGAGTGGTCTGCAAGGGAGGGAGAAGGAGATGCAAGGCAGGCAGTTTATCCCACCCCTGCCTTGGCTGCCCCATCTGCCAGGTGATCTCTTCTGAAACTCACAGAGCATCCTGCAGCTGAATTACCTGGTTTTGTCTGCCATAGAGAGTGGCTGCCAACCTGGCAAAAGCTTGATACACCTGTTGTTTCTTTGCATTTTAATATCATTGTTTATCATTACTGTTGCATTAACTGCTGGCTCCCTCAGGAAATATGCATAGTTAAATCTATAATAGTGTTTTTCCACCCTGTGTGAAAACCTTTTTGCTCTTCTTTTGGATAAATTTGCAAATCCAAGTTAGAAATATCCTCATTAGCAACCTGTTTGCACTTATATTTTGTGTATTCTAAATGATTAAGAGGACTGTCCAAAACAGCAGTGGACCTCAGTGTCAGACCAAAACAGAGGTCATCCCCTTTTATTTTGCTGCTGTTTCATCCAATGTTTAATAACCTTCAGCTAAGTACACCTAAAACTGCTGAATATGAATTTGTTTTTATCTTTGATTGTAGTTCTTCCCCTTCCTGCTAACTCACAGAATTTTCTGTTGTAGACAGCCTTTATTTTGATGTCTGCTTAGATAACTTTTCTGTTTAAAGAACCTTTTTTGTCTTTCAATTGTCACAACATGATGGCGACTCTCCATGCAACCTCTTATTTTCTTTCACTGTGTGTGTTCTGTGGTAGCTGTTAGCTCTGCATTGAGAGATGTCCCAGAATGGGTGTGCTGAATTACTAATGCACATGTAGGCATTCAGAAAATGTACCATATGAATCTCAAATACTAACTAATTTGACATTATGGCCTATTCAGCATGCACAATATTCACATAACAATCACAGTCCACAGTCATGTTGTGCTAAGAATGATACAATCACTTTTAGACTCACTTTCAGACAGGCAGCTTTTCCAGTCCAACACACAAGCCTGAAAGTAAAATAGTTGTGTTGGAAATTTCTCAGTAATTATAAATCCTCTAGAAATAAACCAATTTGTGGATCATTTAACAAACAGGACTCTTTTTGGTTGCTGCATGTATCTAGTCATGGAATCATTGGAATTATTATAGCTGTGTTCATCTAACATGGAGATGCAAGTACAATGTAACTACCTTTCACCAACAGATCAGTCCATGTTTTGAAACCTGTTTCAGGGGAATTCATGCCGGAGATGTATGCACTGAAAGTTGTTATAGCAATCACTGTTAATCAGTCTTTAAAAAACAAACAAAAAAGACATTCCCAGACATTTTGTGGACAGGACAAGAAGTCAGACATTCCAGGAGAAGCTATTCAAAGCTCTCATTTACTTCCCTACACGTGCTCTGCAGAAACTTCCATGACATTTCAGATGAGATGCTGTGAGAAAGGACACTGACTTTGTTCCTGCTTCTGTGCCTGTACCACAGAGACACCTCAAAGAAATGGTTTGAATAATATATGTGTACTAAAATGCATGGATACCTGTTCTGCACTTGTATGGATAAAAAAAGAGCAGGAAGAACCCCCACTTAAATTTAGAATTTTTAGTCTCACTAATGCAGCATCACTTTTAGTTTTTTCTCTCTAATTCAGTAGCTGCAGAAATTATAATGCCTTAAACTGACTCCTCTGAACATCAGACTTCTCACTGTGTGGAGTGATCTGACATTAAAACACATTCATTGACTGGCTGCAGAGCTGAGACTCCATGCACTATTCCCCATGTATCTTTGTTTAGTGGCTCTGCACAACAGATGGAATTTTATGTCATGCAGCATTAGGCTACTGTTAAATTTTAATTTCAATTAATGGTCTTTATACTCTTTCTTTATGCACACCAGGGATACTTTAGGCATCCATTTCCCTTCTAATTAGCTTTTATTGCTGAATTCATTCTGAATCTCTGGAAGTCATTAGATTCTCTAGGATTCGCAGCTGAATTTACTTACTCCCTAATAAAATTAATTAGTCCCTTAAAAAAAAAAAAAAAAAAAAAAGAGCTGAATTTGGTCTACTTTTATACATATAGGTAAGTATTAAAATTCTGAAATGTCTACACATTTCTTTATGCTACAGTTTGATTGTTAATCAAACCATTTTATCCTGGTTATTGACTTCAGTGTTGCTCAGGTTGATGCTTTGCCTATTTCATTTTAAATGAAACCTGTTTCCAGGGCTATGTCTCCTAGTTTATGGCACAACATCACTTCTACACCACTCTGTGTCAAAGAGCAGACTTGTATTGTGAGTTTCCCTGGAATGTTGTGCTCACTGTAAAACTGAGCCTAAGGCACAGGTGATTTCCACAAGCACTGCTTGAGAAACTCGGATGGTCTATGCTGAGAAATTGTAATAAGTATAAAAACTTTTATTGGCTTTTGGGAAAAAGAGAAATGACCAGGGTAATGCAAGAAAGAAAGGAGTCAGTATCACACCAGTGTGACTGCTTTCTGTATTTTTAACATTTGGACAGTTGTTTATAAAAAGTCTCAGCTAGTTTAGCTGCACAACAACATTAAGCTCTAATTTATCACTGTGCTATAACTCTGAAAATTGAACAATATACCTTCAGGGAGAGGCAGTGAAAGATTTCTTATTGTATAGATTACAATGGAATATTTATGACACTAGTTAAGAGTCTGTGACAACTTTTGTGGTAACCTCCCATTTTGAGAAGCATAAATTCTATGTGGTTATTGTAGGGCCACAACACAAATAATTAGTAAAATATTGCAATACTTATAAGACTCAGAATTGAACTCAACACATAAAGACTTTATTTATGCTTTTTATATCAACATGCATACTGCATTATGTTTAGAACCTGGTTATGAATATGCTATAGACATTTCTATCTATTCAGATGTCTAAATAAAAAGGTACATTTATACAAGAGACACCATGTGTGACATCTATATGGTTGTTATGTGACTCAATGCAGTGGCAACACTTGCTCTCATCACTTCCTGCAGGCAAGTGCATCTCATGTAATTATTCATTCTATTCAACTCCATTGTTTGGAAAGACCTGGCTTCACAGATATGACACCCTCACAGACAAAAAACATTTTTATAGCAGACAAGCAGTGAAAGTTGTCAGAGGTTTATAGCCAAGGGTCTAAACACTGCTCTGAAACAAACACATAACACAAAGTAAATGCTGTCACTGGAAGCATAAGAGCTGTGGCACAAAGGGGGCTGGTGATTTCCCTGTCCAGTTTGGCATGTCCATACTTAGGATATCATCATCAAACTAGCTCCAGATTTCCTGTTTAGCAGAAGAGAGAAAGAATTTATTTTTTTTTACAAGAAAAGGTACTTCAGAATTGCAGTCTTATTTAACATTTCCCTGATTTGCTCCTGTAGCAATAGCTGATTTTTTTCCCATTCTGATTATTTTTCCAATTCCACATGCTGTGCCTAAGAGCAAAAATACCTGGCTTAATTTTAGTATATCCCCCCTCAGCTCTTCCCTCTTTGCCAAGAGCATGCTCTTGCAAAGCCCAAGCCTCTTCCATCTCTGCAGCAGGCACGAGTGGGCATGAACAAAAGAACAAAGCTGGCTGGTGGGCTCATGAAAAAGTGCATAAAAGCAATGACATCTCAAAAATGTACCAAGCAAACAGACATATCCAAAAGGAATGCTTTACATTGTGTCATAGTTCGAGTGCTCAAGCTGAACCTACAACCCACCACCTACCATGTTGCTGTTCCTTAGCTTGCAGGGAGAAAGGGACAACAGGGAACCTCTGAACAAGGGTCACTTGTTCACAGTGCTCCTCTGGGAAGAACATTGAATATTTCAGAGCAGACCAAGCATTTGTTTCAATTGAATAAAAGTCCCCATCAGATAAAAGCTACCTTGTTCAGGCATTACCTCAGAAAGGTGCCATCAGTCTCACCCTCATAAACACAAACTAGATAAATAGTGGAAAAGATTGGAAAAAAACCCTTTGAAATTCACTTGATCATAAACTTTTTTTTTTTTTTCATGTGTAATAATGTAACTCAATGTAAAAATTAAGTACAGTAGAAGCTTAGAGAATTAGGTCACTCAAGGAAATTAAAAGGCCAAATCTGCTTTGCCTTTGTGGAACAACTGGTAAAAACAAAAGCAAGAATTATTCCAAATAGTATTTTATTAGGCTTCTTCATTATCATTTATAGGCAGTGCTTTTTCACAAGATTAAGACAAAAATAAGTAACTGTATTTATAGAAAATGTTTAAATATTCATGGTCATGAAGCATGGCACAACCTCATTTTATGTTATTCAGACTTGTAAAATGTGAAATAAAATTATATTTTCCCCCAATTCAACCTTTTTTAAAAGGAAATGCTGACTAAAACAAAAGAATCATGCAAAACAGATGATCAGAATAAAAGGATGATCTGAAGTATGGATGTTAACTGAAAAGCTTTCATTTTTACTCAAAAGCTATTATGTGTTTTCATCAGGAGTTTTTGGGTTTGTGGGGGTTTTTTGCATAAATAAGTTTAAACAACGGGTAATACAGATTTATCTGTGAATGTGTTAGTCTGGAATTTCAAATAGTCTCAAGAATTCAAGCTGGTCAAAAATGAAGTAATAAAATCTAAGCCACCTGCTCCAATTAACATACCTAATTTCTTCTCTGCTTTTTGTAGCTATTTTTCCCATGAGCACATTCCACATGCAAAATTTGGCACAGCAGTGTACTTCCTTGGGTTTATATTTTCAATATTATTTAGTTTTACAAATCTTCAATTTTTGCTTAATCCTCATTCAAGTAAATTTATTTTTAACATGTAAAGATAATCAAGGTTTACTAATTAGTAAAGTTTGGGTTGGGTGGGTTTTTTGCTTTTTTATTTTTTGTTTTTTAAGCTGCATACCCCTGATGTATGTGCAATTTTTTTTAAAGCATTGACTTAAGAGTTTCCTGAAATCTTTGAGCACTTGTCTTTGAAGTATCATGTGTGGCATCACTTCTCTTTGAAACATTCAAACCTGTTTCTGCCAGTCTGGGCTCTGCAGCCACTTTACCACAGAAACCCAGGAGCTGTGCCTGCGAGTCACTGCTACCCTTCCCAGCTTATTTCCTTCTGCAGCTTTTGTTTGGGGTTATTTTATTGTGTCAGTGACTAACAGGCCCCCTTGGATTGTCATCTTTTATTGCCTATTCCTGACAGCTGCAAAAATACTGGCTTCCTTTTTTAATCATGAAATGAATTGTTGCAGGAATGGGGAATGCTACAGTTTCCTCCACATAACGTTCTTCAATCAGAAAATTGTAATTTCTCAGATGCATTAGCACAATATACTAGGAAACAGCTGCATAATTTAACTTAATTGTTAAGCAATACCTCATTATAGCTAGACAGTAAATTCAGCAGTTCACATTTTTTGTGTGCCTCTCATCTTTTCAGTGCTCACATCATGTTCTCTTTTTCATCTGCCTTTCTTCTCCCAAAGGTGCTGGAAAAGAGCCATATTTGCAATAAAAATGAATTTAATCTCCTTTAAGAACCAGTTTAAATTCATGGTAGATGCTTAAGATTCAAATTGATAGGAAAGTAAGCCTTTCTCAATAACCTTGGAAAGTCTGATAGCAGATACTCCTCTATTTTTTTTAAACAAATAAAAACCTCCATCCAAAATCCAAGAGCAAGTAATAATTTTGTTTTGAAATACATCTTAACTTCTAAAGGCCTATGATAGCAATAAATATTGTTCAGCAGAGTAGAGGTGGAGAGCTTCAAAAAGAATACAATTCAAGGCCAGTGCTGAGTACCTAATATACAACTTCTTTTAAGGCACTACAAGACATTAAACCATTTGCATTCCCCACTAGTTCATCTAAGAAAATGTAATTTATGGTATGAAATTGATAGGGCAATGTTGGCAGGCTGACACTCTCTTCTTCAGACATTCAGTAAATCCTTCCTTCCTTCCTTCCTTCCTTCCTTCCTTCCTTCCTTCCTTCCTTCCTTCCTTCCTTCCTTCCTTCCTTCCTTCCTTCCTTCCTTCCTTCCTTCCTTCCTTCCTTCCTTCCTTCCTTCCTTCCTTCCTTCCTTCCTTCCTTCCTTCCTTCCTTCCTTCCTTCCTTCCTTCCTTCCTTCCTTCCTTCCTTCCTTCCTTCCTTCCTTCCTTCCTTCCTTCCTTCCTTCCTTCCTTCCTTCCTTCCTTCCTTCCTTCCTTCCTTCCTTCCTTCCTTCCTTCCTTCCTTTTCATCCTGAACCAGTTAATTTTAAATATTTTTTACTTCCCAAGATTTTTTTCTTAATTTACTACTTTCTGAGTCAATTTGGACACATTTGTTCAAATTACATTTGAGTTCAGTGGCCAGACTTGGCTATTTGCATAGTATATTCACATTTTATGTCTATGTGCTGATTCCCAACTCCCATGCAAGTTATTCATTTACTGGAATCTCTAGGTTAACAAAAGAAAAAATTGCAAATTCAGTTTCTATATTAGATACATTTTATGTTTTAAGTAACTGTTCCAAGCACGCATCACTTTTATTGCTGCCATTGTCTAACTACATGATCAGGTGCCTCTAAAATATTTATATTTATTCTGCATCTTTAAATAAGAACTGGAGCTGCCAGTTACTGACAGGTGTGTTGTCAGTCCTGCTGCTGGTTTCTGTCTCTTTGGACCAGAACTTTTCCTGTGTTCTAAATATGAATTGATACTGCCTATCTCCATGAAAGACACAGTTTTTAGTGGTTGTATATTCTCTTCCTATATTCCTATTTAATACAATGTGGGAGAAGGAGAAGATTTTACCATCACAAAGGTGACACTCATCTCTTGCCTCCTGGAACAGATTGTCTGGCCTCTCCAATGTTGAAAATAAAGGACACAGCATCTTCATTTGTAAGTCTACTTCCAGTCATGTAAAAAGCAGACAGAACTCATTTTGAGTAAGATCAGAACAGTAAATATTAAGACCAGCCATTCACATTCCCTGCTCTAAGTTAGGACTATTTTAGAGAAGCACTCAAGAGAGAGTAGGAAAACTTCAATGACCTTTCTTCTTGCCAGTTCTATGTACTGTGGGCAATCACTAATTAAAGGTGTTCTATATCTGTAGTCAAACATTAAAAAAAAAAAAAAAATTAAACCTTGAGCCTTTGTGGGAAGGTTTTGAGGTTTTTTTTCTTGATTATTTGGTTATCTTTTATGTTCATAGAAATTAGAATAAAATCACTTGGATACAAGAAACAGTAACACCAGGAATCTGAAAGTGTTTAGTCAGACCATGTAATTACTGATACCAATCAATCATCCCTGTAGCTTCTGATCTGTGTAATTCCCCACCCACTGAAATTCAACTAGTTTCTAATAAACCTTTCATTAATACAAAAAATAAATAAAGGGTTTTTGCATATTTATAACCCTTTCACAATTAAATGTTGGGTTTGCTGGAGTTTTTTAAATTATTATTGCACATCTTAATACAGCCTGACTTCATTAGATGAGTTGAAGTTCACAATGCTGTAGACTGTTTTTTCTGCTGAGCAATATCAGCACCTCCTTATTTCACTGGTATCTATCCAGATTGTTTCCCACATTGTGCATTATTACACAACCCTTGCTCTTTCTCCCTCATGAGGAAAAAAAAAGGTCCTAATCACTACACCCGAACTTTTTATAAACAGGATGTGGAAGTTCAGAATCTGACAAAACATGGTGAAAATACCTAGCTGTGCATTAGTATGCAATTATACAGTGGAATTTGCCTGTAGTTAGACTAAAGGGAATGACTAATTGGTTTCCTAACATGGTCATCTAATTAGAGTAAGAACTACAGTCATTACATTTAGTTCTTAGGACCGTCAGTTTTGTTGGGAATTACAGAAGAACAGTAGAGGAACAGGCCTACCAGTCTTTGCATAAGGGAAGGAATATTTTACTTCTAAATTAGACTAGGGAATGGAAAAGATCACAAATATGTGGTGATATTTAACTGTATGGTTTATACCAACACTATTTCCTTGCTACAACAAAAAAAAATAGTGTTATATTTAGAACAAGTATTAAAATAAGTGTAAACCTGGGAGAAGTGAAAACCTGCTATGAGATATTGCCATGATACAAAAAAAAAAAAAAGTACACTGCCTGACTTTAAAGTGTCCACAGCTATAGAATTAATGTTTCCAGTGTAGAATTTACCTCTGTGTTACAAACCTGACCTCAGTGGTGGGAATTAAGGAAGGTGCTCCCTGTGGCAGAAGCAGTTTCTTGCCCTCTGCTTCCAACCTGTTGAAACACACTCTGTGGATGTAGGGACTTCCTCCATGTGCAGAGTTATATACTGCATATTCTATCATTCCATTTTATACATGTATCCTAATCACAGACTCCTCACATATTCTATGTATTGAGAAGACTCTGATCATGTCATGGACAATTTTTGTTTGCCTCTTCCAAGCAGCAAGGTGTTTTTGACCAAGTCAGAGCCCCATTAAGAGTATTTCTTAGTGCAGTTCAGTATGTCTGAACATTATCTAATAAATCTTTATTATCTAATAAAAGTTCACTTTTCCTATTTAAAATTCAGGAGTGTCTTAGATGAAGAAATTACATGTGTTTAACCTGGAGATTAATCGGTCTGCTAATGAAAAGATGTCAGAAAAGGACAATAACTTAGCAAATTGAAAAAAGCTAAAGAGTAACAGCTATTTGTTCTTTAAAAATCCCTCTGGAAAAGTTTGTCAATCTGCTGTTGTAAAAATATTTACAAAAGATTCTAATAGAATCTGTGGGTTTGCTTACAACAGAGGAAAAAAAAAGCAGTCCTTCTATAGTCAGTGGAGCAGCTATGAAAACAGCAGAAAACAGAAAATAAATCCAAAATGCAAAACATAAAAACAATTACCCAAACAAGTGTAACTTGCCTAATGTTCTAAGGTAAACAATAATTCTATTAGCATATTTTGCAATTCCCTGATAGCCAACCATACTTATCCACAAGGAACTGAGTCTCTATTCTGCATGAAATAACTTTCATCGTTATCTCTCAGTTTTTTTTGAATGGCAAACACTGTAACAATGATTGAGATTAAAATGTTAGCCTGAAGTCAGATACCTGATACAATGGGTGAATCTCTAATTCACTTTTAAATTGCTTAAATAATGTTACATTCAAAATTTTCTGCATGAATGAACATTAATTCAGCTAAGAAAGAAATGTTGCCATGTTTAATTCAATAGTTTTAAAAATTTAGTTATTAAAAGATTCTAATTTAGCATTTCCTTTGGTATTCTATTCGTTGCAATTCATTTTAAGATGCATCAATAGGCCATGATAAAGAGATTAAACAAAGCTGTAAAAATGCTGCCCAAATGGAATGTTTGGTTTTATTACATAGCTTTTTACACAGACAACTATGACAAAAATAAATAACACCATTTGATAGCAAATTAACACAATCATGGCCTCCATTTCTACAGCAGTTTACTGGTGAGTAGGTAAGGACTCATAAAGAAGCTTCTTGAAGCTTTGTGGGTTTAATTCTCTTTGGCATTTAGACAGACATTTTTCCTTGAAAACCCCTAGAAGATTTACCCTTGATAAGAAAGAGCTGATCAAAAGTCTTCTAAATCACAGTCTGATAGTCTCAATTTTGATCAGTGATTCTTAAAAATTCACTTATTTTGAAACTAGAGAATTTTTTAAATGTCCTAAGGTTCTTAAAATATTCTGAGTTTAATAAATTGTCAAGTGAACAGTTCAATGAAATAAAATAAATCAGCATTAATCTGATTTAATATAAAATGTATTAAGGGAAAAATATAGGAAAACCCACTCACTATGGGTAGAAATTTACCACAGTTACCACAGAACTTTTAGCTATATTTCTCAGGCAAATTCTTAAAAGTAAAGCATTCAAGTTCTGTAAGAGATTGTACAATTGGCAGAAATAGACCCTTCACTACATATTGGGGAGCCCTATGCTTTCCATTTCTTCCATCATTTCATAAATCTTCATATTCATTAGAACAGGTAACAGACCAGCTCTCCACTCCACTCCACTCCCCTGAGGGGAAATGCTTTTCTGAACAGGCAACCCCGAGCTCAGGAAGATGCATTAGATGGGCTTTCATCAAAATTTTGAAATATTCCAGCTGGCAGAGACAGCAATCCTCAATTTCCACTTTTCTAATTGCAAAGCCAAGCTAAGGAGATGTAGTGTCTTTCAAAACAAGGGGAAAAAATTCAGGTGTTCCTCAGTATCTAGTGTACTTCCTCTCCCCTTTGAGTAAATGCAGTTTGTTAGTAAACAGTCACTCACCACATACACAGAACATGATCTTGAAGGAAGGAGCTCTCCCTGGAATAATTGCTGTTGCTGCTGTATCTTGCTGTATTATTTCATGTTGCACACCTCCCTGCATGGCATGACACAGGCAGAAACAGCATCTCTGCTGTCCTGGACAGAAGGCAGTGAGAAAACCTGCCTTACCTGCTGGGCACTGGCCATGTCCTGGGATGATGGAGCCAGGCTGCAGGAATTTCATCCCCATAGGTAGCTGTGGCAATATTCTAGGAATAACACACAAAAATATAGGTGCTTAATTTTGCTACATTTTTAAAATTATTATTTTATTTTTTTTTTTTATTATGTAAGTTTATCTTAGCAAAATGTTTCTAAATAATGCAAGGAAAAACTTGATAAGTACTGAATATTTTAATCAACAGCTGAGGTGCACTCATTCTATGACTGGACAAGGAGAATTAAGAAATTGTCTTATTAGCAACTTTCTGCAACACAGCAATTTAGCTGAGAAAAAGAACAGTGCAGATGCATTTTGTTAAGACCCTATGAACTCTCTGTCAGACCTCAGGAAACAATAACTGAATTAAAAATATTAATGCTGTAAAATTTTAAAAAAACAAACCTCAAATTGTTTACTGACCTGAAACACTGAGGAAAATTAACCAGCAGAACGAAAATCAGCTTGTTGTACCATTTACATAATTCACCCAGCTCAGCTGAAGGCTTCTATGTTATAAATAAAATACAAGGATATGCTGGATACTTAGGCCGGTTTTCTAAATGGCTCATCCACATAGTTTGCAGGTTGAGTTTGTATGTTGGTGCACACTCACCCCAAGACCCTGCATAATCTCAGATTGTAGAAGAGTATTCTTGGTTGTAATTTTTGTATTACTTGCTTGAAAAGCTGAGGTTCTCTGTGAAAAGGGTAGGGGAAAAGAAGGCATCAAGGAAAAATACTTGCATCAGACAAGATAGTCTTGAAAATGCCCTTTTCTGTAACTAAGCCTGTGCTGAGAGGGCGATAGGGATGGGAAATAAAAACCCAGAAAAAGCAAAGAAAATCCTCATTTTCTCTATGTGAGGAAGCACATTAAGTTGAATGAGATGATTTTCAAGTGAGGCATTGAAAATGATGCACTTTGTTGCAACAAATGTTACTGAGAACATGCACAAAGCAGTTCTTTACGATGTTTTCAAACCCTCGCTATTTCAAACATTCCAGTTTACTGAATGTTTCTTCTGTTTTGGGTTTCTTTTTCACACTTTAATAGCAGCTCCAGCAGGGACATTTAAATGTTAATCTGACATTAAAAGCTAAAATATCTGTTTAGACAGTGTAAAGGAAGCTGTAGGTGTACACAGTATGTTCTGAGGGCATCATCTCTCGAAGGCATGGCCCAAGGTGTGGATGTGGAGCTCAGCCCTGGATCCCCTCTCCAGCACGAGTCCTTTCTGCTCCAGTGCAGCTCACTACACATCAAAGGTTGGTGCCAAGCCATGCATTGGAGTGCTGAACGTATTTGATATGAAGGCAGCTGAGGGAGAAGCCTCTGACAGCAGCTGTGATTTGTTTTTCATGGTTAGGCATCTCTTTATTCTTTGAATGGTAGAAATATGTCACCATTGAAGAAGGAAACATTGTTTAAGTAGGGAAAAAAAATCTGACTGCATCTTTATGTATGCTAAAGCTGTCTCTTTGGGAATGAATTCCCTTCCAGAGTGAGGGTAGTGACTTGTCAGCACCTCAGTTTGATCCTCTGCCCTTTCAGAGAGGCTTGTGATGAGAATGCAGTGCTCTCAGTGGTACAGCCGTTTATGGAAAGCCCTGAAGGATGGAGAAGGTGCACTAAAGCTCACAGAAAATTATTCTGACAACACATGTTTTAGAGCCTTTGATTTCTGAATATCCTGACTCCTCACTTAAAAAGTCTCCTTCAGCTCCCTCACCTCTGCCCGTTCTGCACAGATGAGCAACCCCTTGTTACACACAGTACCATCTAAGGTAGTTTTCCTAATGCTGCTATCAAGGTGAAACTTCTTCCTTGGGGGTGTTTCATGTTTCAGATTCATCTGCATTTCTCATCTAGAAATCTAATTCTTCCATGGCTTGCTGTGAAACCAGTCTAGAATTTTTTTCTTTCCTTGTTTTACTTGTCATTCTATAAAATACATTATTTATCTATTTTACCAGTCTTTCCTATAATGAAGTGTATTCTTCCAAATTATTTTTCAGACTCTAGCAAGATGTAGGTCAGGAGATTTCCAGGTAGGTAACAAACACTATAACTGAAGAACACTTGTGTGCCTGGCACAACATTGTGTCCCTATTACTTACCTAGAATTAATAGTTTGTCCCATTCTTCAGCAATCTTACTTCATCCAATTTGAGGAACAAGTTTCTTGGGAGTGCTCAATCTATTCAGTTACTTTTTTAATTGACTACATTTGAATTCACAGTCTTGAAAATTCATTACTGCTCAAGATTTTGAGTTGTCCTTCTCATAAAACTGTAACAAAAGGATATCCAGGGTAGGAGAAGCACAGAGAATTTCTTCTGCTGAGCCATGACTTTGGAACCAGGGATGAGATGCTAATCTCATCACTCAACAAAAAGTGAAAGATCCCTCCCTTTGACTTTTAATACATGGACACAGAATAATCTGAAGTGTCAATATACACTCCTTCTGTTCAAGGCTACAGAAGATCAGGGCCAATTGGATTACAAAGAGTACCAACCTGGTCTAGGATAATGCTTTAAGCACATAGTGATAAGCAGGATAAATAGGACAATATTTCCACTGGGACACCAACATAAGATGTTTGCACACTGTAGGATATAGGCCAGAATAATGCACCATCCCCCTTGGTACCTAACACAATAGCTATGCTCCCAAGACTAACTCCTGAACTGGACTCTTGGAACTTCAGGGACAACCACCTCAAGCAAAAGGCATTTCATGTTCTTTTTTTGAGTTCTCCTGTACTTCAGGCCTGCAAGAACCAAAGAGGTTGCATTTGAATTTGCTGCAGTAACTATTATGCAATGGAGGCTATATATATAATTCTTGGAAGGGAAAGACAAGGTCTCACTTTGATCAAATCCAGGATGTGTTTATTTTGATCTCAGAAGTATCCTGAACTGAACTATTTGTCTGTAAGGCATTTTTATCTCTGAGACTCATTACTCCAATAGGATTGATTTATATTCTGCATCCAAAAAAACTGAGGGGCTGATTAGGCCTTAAGAACAGCAATTTAAGCAATGGCCCAGTGAGTGAGCCCATGTGTGCAATTTCTGCACAATGAACTTAGTGCATAATTTCAAGTGAAAACCATATAATTGGATTATTTACAACCAACATTTACAAAGTAGATGGCTGCAAATAAACTATGTGAGTGGTTTCCCCTTTAGTCCAAATTATACTTGAGTGAAGTGAAAGTTTTTAGGGTTTTTTTGGTTTGTTTTTTATTTCGTTGCAAGAGAGATACTGGCCTCCAAATAGCTGTAGTTTAGGATGTAAGCAATATGCAGACTGAGAATGATTCACAGCACATCAGTTTTGTTCTGAAGCAAAAGCAGAAAAAACACCATGTCAGTGAGAAATTAATGTCTTTAGGACAATTATCAGGCCACTCATGCCAATAACAGTGGAATAATTCATATAAGGAAATAGAATCATAGGATATCCTGAGCTGTAAAATACATCTATAAATTGTTAAATGACACAGTAAAAAGCTGATTATAATGTAGGGCATCATAACAAGTGATTGGCCTCAAGAAGGGCCTCTCCAGCCCTTCACTACACACTTGGATAGGACACAGTGACTTTGGGTGCTCAGAATGTGACTCAGAATGGGATTTGACTAAATCATCTTCAAAGGAACCTTTCAACTCTTCAGTTCTGGTGATGGTGTGACAAAACTTCTGAGAATGTTGATGGGATGAGAAAAAGCATCTAGATATGACAGCTTCTGCAGTTTTCAGCCTAAGCTCCTTCATACATTCCAACCCTCTTCCCAACAGAAATGAACCTCCAAGATGGCTTTTCTAGACCAAAAGTATAAAAATAAAAGAGTTGTGGAAAATGGGGCCAATAACCATTTGCAAGGTCAAGGCCCTACTTGCAGAGAAATTAAGAGATGTACGCCCAGGAGATATTTTGTATCAGCTTCTCACTTTCTATTTTAAAATGTACAGTCAATAGGAGGAAATGCATCTGAAGAGAATTATTGCTCCCTAATTTTGAAAAACAAGACCATCCAACAGCCAGGGCGATTGTAAACACTGACACGTAATTCAATGACTTTTGCACATCTGGTCAAAATTAGTTACCAAGAATAATTTGTTCAATCTAAAGCAACACTATCTAGACCAAACCTACTCATACAAAATGGAGACTCCAAACAAGTTGTGTTTGTTTGTTGTTTATTTTGAGGTTTTAATTCTGTATTTCCATAGACTTCCCTCTCAAAGTCAGCTTCTGGAAAAAAAATATAAAAGGCCAGAATTCAGCAAAACAAAGGGAGGAGAAAGTACAAGACAAACAGAGGTTTTGCTTTGAAATCATTAGGAGGAAGAGGGCAACTAGAAGCTAAAGAGTTTTTCTATTGTTCAGAATAAGACCAGGTTTCCAAGTGCTACAAGATTGCTGCAATAAATGTAATCTAAGTATGAAAAAAGACAGGTTGACTTAATTCACATCATATTCAAGTATATTAAGTGCTTGAACACTGCATAGCTTTGAGAGCTTCCTTGCTTCAAAAGCATTAAATTTTCCCTATAAAGGAGCCAGGATATGTGTTTCTCTTAAAATCCTCCCTTTGAATTCATTCCTTTGGCAGATAGGACTTGCCCAGAGTGAACCTGAGTGTGAGAGTTTTAATGTATTAATACATAAAAAGCAATTTCAAGTGAAAAAGAAAAAAATATTTCTTCAAAGGAAAAGAAAATTATGGCCAGAAAAATGTTTTTAGAAATGCAAATGGAAACTTGGCACTTTGTGTTTCCATATGTTTCCTGCAGACAGGATGAATTCCAGAAAGTTGTCCTGGATTCCTCAAGAACAAAGAGCAAAGTAAAAAAAAAAAAAAAAAAAAAAAAAATCCTAAGTCAAATTAAGCAGGAGCAAAATATTCTTGTGCTGAAGGTATAGAGAAAATTTCAGAAATATCATAAAGCCTGCAGCAGTATGAATTAATTGCGAAAATGAAAAAAATAGAAAAAAATCAGCATAGTTCCTGAAAAGAACAGACAGAATTTGAAATTTCCTTTATGAGACTCATTTCAAAGCTATAAAAAAAAGTAAGAGACGTTTTCTATA
The DNA here is from genome assembly GCA_030060385.1 of Muscicapa striata striata. Classification (NCBI taxonomy): domain Eukaryota; kingdom Metazoa; phylum Chordata; class Aves; order Passeriformes; family Muscicapidae; genus Muscicapa; species Muscicapa striata. The sequence continues at coordinate 7,699,392 of JAREIS010000056.1, read as the reverse complement.
TTTTGATATTAGATATATTGATGTGGAGACACTTTGCTCTTTATTTCAAATGCTTTTAACACAGTTGAAACAAAAAGGAGAGAAGATTCAGTAACCCAGAAATTTCATCTTTTGCTGCTCACAGACTTTAATTTCCTTCAGTACTTTCAAGTTTTGCACCCAATAATAGACATTGGATGAACAAGCATTATATGTGTCAGTATAGTAACACATGTCACATGTACCCTTCAGGAATTAAAAAAGACTTGCTTGTTAAAAACCCAAAACAATTGCAGAGCTCTTCAGAAAATGTCTTCCAAAAGTGGATCCATTTGGTATGGTACAGATGTAAAACAACTTTTATATTCCTGGGACCAAGTCAAGCAGGGGGAAAGTTTTAGACTGAGCAAAAAGACCAATGGTTTATATTTGGTTGGATTTTAATATAAAATTAAAAATCTTCAAATAATTTGACTGATTTTCCAATATATTTTCATCCATAGGACTATATTTAATGAAATTCTTTTTAATGATCTTCCAATTCCTTTTATCATTCCTATTTCTACATATTCATCCTCAAAGGCTTTTGGTGCATGCTATAATTGCACAAATTTACTAATATTTTTCTTAATCCAGATAAAGTGAATGAGAAATACTCTGCTGAAAGAGCTTCTCTACAAGGCCAAAATCTACCAATATTCTTACCAACATATATTTCATTCAACTATATCTTTTCTTTTTGCTTCTTTCATTGCTCACTAGCTTAAACCTCCAATTTGTCAAGCATCATCAATAGCAAAAGTACTTTTCTTCTAACTGTTTTTATACTTTTGATACTTTATTTTCATCTTTTGAAATCAAAAATATTGAAATAGCTACAACAGACCCAAGATTTATTATTGATAGCAAGGGTGTAGAAAAGGTGAGATGCTTAAATTTAGAACTGCTAACTGAGAATTTTATAAAGACTGAAACAAGAAGTTCCTGGAAACCTCCTCTTTAGGGCAAAACATCAAATTTCTTATTATTTTTGAAGACTTTGGCTAAACAGTAGAGAATGTTTAACATTTATTTAGTTATTATATCACAACATGGAATTTGCTGTATTCCAGAAGTGATATTTCTGAGTTTCAATCCTTTCCAGCCTGGCACTCCATAACTTGATAAATAATTTAGCACTTGGTCTCCCAACCCAACATCCTAATTCCACCTTCACCTGTTGTAATCCCAGTACCTCAAAAGGAGGCCAGAGGTTCCCAACAGCACAACCAATTAATTGCAAGGAAACAGAGGACAGGGCTGACCAGTGCAAGGAATAACTGAGCACTGAAAAGGTCAAAGCAGTCTGATTTACAGTACTGTCATGATGTGCAGTTTGCATGAGGCATTTCAGTGCTCATTTCACATTCTACAGTGACAATGTCTGTAATGAATAGGAAATGACATATTATGAATTCATTCTTGTGATGATAATTGTAATGAGAATAGTGAATGGTACAACAAATCTAATCCATCTTCATGACAATTTAAAAACTGTAATCTGATTGCCATCATGGGGTATTCTTCAGATGCTTTCTGGAAGAAAACTAAATATGATAAAGAGGCAAAAAAATAGTCTTTCCTGGATATGTTAAACCTATATTTCTTGTAAAGGTGTGTGATCTGTGTAAAACTTACACCAAAAAAAAAAAAAAAAAACAAAAAAAAAAAAAAAAACCCTTTCCTTTAATTAAATGGAAACTTTGATATTCCTTTTATTTCAGCATAGTATGTTGCAACTTTATTAAGAGAATCTTAAAGGTCATCAACTCTAAATCATGCATTAACAGAGGATAAAGAAAAGAATTGAAAAACCTTGAATTATTCCAATAATAATCAGATGTTCTGTATGTAAGATAATAGGACACAGTGATGCATTGCATTTAATAAACATAAGTGCATAGGAAAATCAAACTCTACATGAAACTTAGTTACCTTACAGATTTCAGAACCTTTTCCTTGGCAGGGAGAAAAATATCTTTCACTGAAAGATACTGCAGGGCACTCACTGAAACTTCAAAACTAATAATTTCTGTCCTCACAGTTTTACTGGAAACAGGAACCATTCTATTTGCTTATGCCAAGCTATTAAGAATGTAAGTGCTCCCTCTCCCAAGCACGCTACCATCTGATTTCAATGCTCAGAATTAAATATTGGCTCCACAGCAGGCCCTTACAAAAGGGAGATTGTGACCCTGCAGGGACCAGGACATCAGCATTGTTTGCTCATGGCTTCTGTCATCCCCTCTGTCTGCCATTGATGACACTCACACAACACAGCTGGTCTTAACTACCCCAAAACACCCCCAAAAATCTGAAATTAAGTCTAAGAAATGCTCCTCCAAGGTATCCTTCCTCTTATTCCTCATAAAACTAACATTATTTTCTGGTTTAATTTATTGTTTTCTTAATGTCTGGGTAATTGAATCAAGTGCAGGTCATAGCATTGCTCCTAAACCAGGCTTGAAATCACGTAGAGGAGGTCTCATTTAATGGATCATTGCTTGCTAACTCTATACAGCATTGCTTGGATTGCAAACCTGTTGTGTATCTTGTTACACAGCTGATGGTCTTGTAACCATGCTGCTGCATCAACTGAAATTTATGGTTCTGCTTAAGATTTACTTTGGGAGTGATTTATTTTGTTTCCAAGAGTAATTTGTATTCTAAGAGGGCTTGTTCTAGTAGAAGCTGAAATCATTCTCCAAGAGGTTTACATAAGCAAAAATAAAAATTATAATGACAGTCTGTAATTTTCATGGATGAACTTTTAATAGAAGTGCTCTGGTAAACAGTGACAATTTGTGTTCTCTTGTAGAATTAAATCACTTGATGTGTTGATTGTATTGAATTAGTCACCTGTATAAGTCATGGGTGTTGACTATTGAATTTTTTTAAAAGGTCTTTATTGATTTTTAAGGAGAAAATGTATTTAAAAGGTGGCCCACTGTTGTAATTCTGCTCATTATAAAGTGCTAAATAGCTGAAGGGGACTAAAAGAGTATTTGGGAAAAGAGAATCTATTTTTAACTAATTAGCTTTGAATCATTTGTCTAGCTAATCCATGTTCTCAATCTATGGCAGTGTTTGGAAGGTAATTGAAAACCAGTCTTCTAATAAATGTGGTGACTGCCCTAACCAGAAGAGATTCCAGCACTCAGGAAAGAGAACAGAAACAGCTGCAAATGGCAATGGCAGGACAGCAAGGCTTCTGACAGCAAGGTCACAGTGATTAAACACCTTGAACTGAAAATATACACCCAGTCAACATGGGAACAAAAATCTCCCCCCAGATATTTGTTCTAATTTGAATTAATATTTATCCTGCACATTGTTAGTAATTTGAAGATTGCTGTAATGATCTAAATGTTGTTGGAGTTTCAACACTTAAATGCTTTCTTTAGTTTGCCTATATAATGAAGCTGTGTAAGAGGAAGCAGTGTGTGTGTGTTTGAGGGGGGATTGTTTGGCTTTTGGGTTTTTTAATTTAAAAGCCAGTCAATATTGCAATCCTGGGATAGGATGGATAACGTATGGCTCTTAGAAATTGCGTGGTACAGAGAACATCTTAAGATGCACTAACTAACACTGAACAAATGTTGTAAGCAAACAGGCAACATAAAGCCTTTTATCAAGATAAAGCAACTAAATAGGCAACATTCAGAAAAAGAAGCTATTTAGCAGAGAGCCAAGAATTGGATAGAAATTTAGAAAAATTTCTGCCAAATTTCACTTGGGTCAAAACAGAAAGACAGAGCTAAGCATATTTCTTTCAAGTTTTATGTTATCAAACTGCTTTTTTTTTTCAGATTCCTGAACTCTTCCTCTGTCATTCCTTTGTTCTTTGGAAATCCTTAAAAATGTCTCGTTATAGATTTGTTATGGATTTGTTATAGATTTTTTTTTGCTAAGAATCTGGTGAGTTAATTGGTTTCTAGCATGACTTTTAAACCCATATCAAATGTACTTGGAAACTAGGACTGTTGTAAATTGTAATGTGCAATTCCTGGAGGATTGTGCAATTTCTATAGTCACATCCCACTTCCTCTTAGACCTCTGTTATCTGAAACCTTGTCTTGATGAACCCACCAAGTCTGGTGTATTTCTGAAAACCCACAGCTGAGCAATGGTTTGTTTTCAGCACCAGGGGATACAGCCTGCAAACAAAGATAATATCCAAATGCACTGGATCCACCTCACATAGACAAATCTCTCACTCTGCATTCCTTTGTTCCAATGTGTGTGCAGTCTCTGTGCTTTAAAAAAAGACAGGAACATAACTGCAATTAGTTTTGGAGCTTTGGATCTTCTAATTGTTGTTGGAATTGCCACACAAACTGCTGTGCAATTTCCTGATTAGAAGCACTTTATACAAAGATTCTAATTGTTGTTTTCTCCCACAAAGAAAACTGAGTAGATATACTTTTAATTATCTGCTAAGATAAAGCAAATGTTTTTGAGAAAGAGTATCAAATCAACTCTGCATTAACATGAGAAGACAGAAAACAAACAAGTAGCATTTACTTTATTTGTATTTCTGTACATCTTGCAGACTAGTCAGCCATATTTTTAAGTCACTTCACTTAACATAAATGTACAGTGCCTGTAAATAATTCCCTAAGTTCCACAGCCCATTAAAATATAGCTGTACAGCAGTAAATTGAATAAAGTGAACACTCTAATACTTTGGTTCTATCTCCAATTCTCCATGACAATTTCCATCCCAGTTTTCAAATAGGAGAATTTTAATTTTTACACATCCCTTACTTGTATCTGCTGTTCTGCTAGTTCTCCAGAACTACAGATTTCTACAGAACTATACATTTATTATACCACTGAATTAGACAGAAATCAGGACCACAAAGAATGGAGTAGCAATATTGAAATACTTTTTGTCTTCTTCCTGTAACTTTCCCCCAAATAAATATTTGTCTTTCTTATACTTTGAAAGCTGCTGATGCTTGGAAAATTATCTCCTACAATCTAAGCTGCTATGAACAAAACTGAAAAATCCACACTGGTCATGATCTATTTTGATCAAGGCCCACTGAAGTTAATGGAATTATGCTTGTTAAGGTATTTCAATGAAAAATGTTTCACCAGATACCCTGAAAGCAAAACTACATTTTTGCAAGGTATTGCTGTTGATAAATGTAGCCAATCTATTTTTCTTGAAGTGACTAGTTTTACGTTATTCAGTGTATTCCCCAGGGACACAAAATTTTCCCTTTTAGGTCCTAAGGGGTCCATTCACATACAAAAAAGTAAGCACCAGTGGGGCTTTAAATTTCAGTCTAAAGTAATCAGGTTGTGAGCACGACCTGCCAAGCAGGGGCTGTAAGGAGACTTTCTCCTTTGGGCATGCTCCTGCCACAATTGTGGTTCTCCCTGGGAGTTATTTCTACTCCAACACCTGCAAGGACACAGCAGGGCAAAAGAATGCTGCAGTATTTCTGAAGACCAAATGAAATTCTTCCAGTTAAAAGTTGTTTCAAGTTCTCTTTCTGGGAGCAGAAAATAAGACATTTTAGTGCCTTAGGAACTTCCAAGACAGGGCTAGACAGTTCTTCCATGTTCAAGTTCATATGAATAATCTGCCTTTTCTTTCTGCCTCCATGGTGAAATTGCTTGTCATGAGAGTGTTGGTTTTCAGTTTATGTTTGGGATTTGTTTTGTTATTTTTTTATTTTGTTTGAGGGGTTGTTAATTATTTAGTTATTATTTGGTTGGTTTGTTAGTTCTTTGGGGGTTTTTTTTGTTTGTTTGTTTGTTTGTTTGTTTTATTCAGAAAAGACTGTCAGTCATATCATTAGCCCTGCAATTCAGGAGCCACTTGAATAATAAGAGGTTGTATTGTTTTGTCATTTTTATTGAACAGGATGTCTCAGCACACAGCAGGCAGATTAATGTCACTGGCCATCATTTAACTACTCGTGCCCTCTTTGATTCATTCCCCAAAGTTTTAGAATTGATATTAACTTTTAAGAACTGGACAGTAAGATAAATGATTTTGGTTCTGTTTTACCTTGAAATAAGAAAAAGGTCAGAAATAATTTATCTTGGCATGACAGAATCTGACCAGGCAAACAGAACTTCCTGACAATTTGCTTAGGGAAAAACTCTCATTGCCTCCAAGCTGAAACACCTGGATGTTGACCCTTGAAGTCCTCTCCCTAGCTCTGCTTCTTTTTAAATTCTCTTTGGTGTGCACTGATTTAAAGGGAGTAAAGGTGATTGAGCACAATACTATTTTTGACAGAGGCAGAGACATTGGCTATTTCTCTCTGGTTCAGTCTCCTCATCCTTTGCAGTGTGGAGAGGACCTGGATCTGCTCTGATGTTTGGACTTATTGAGAAAACTACAGAGCAGCACTAAAAGCTGTCTCAATAAAAGCTGTGTTTTGCCATGCTCCACCACAACACCTTGTGCATTGCAGGAACACACTCTCCAGATCTCCCATCTTGTGCTCAAATATGAAAGTCTACTTCCTTTTGGACTTTTTTTTTTCTTTTCCTTTTCCATAAAAAATTGCCTGGAAATTGTTATGAATGAGTCTGGTTTTGAAAGAAGAGTCACAGTACACTCCCAACTTTTTAATGATTTCGATTATTTACTAGAACTGGGAGAAAACCTGACAGCCTGTCACAGGCAATGCTAGAGAAGTTGTTTAAATCATCTCTAGGCATGTTCTAATTTAGCTCATTATTAATTTCCTGCCAGGAAATCACTGCCCTAAACCTCTCTAATTCAGACATAAGTCATTCTAAACTCTCACACAGACAGCTGATTGAACCCAAGACTTTTGTCTCATTACAAAGCCCAGACGCTTTCAGGCAGAAGACTGTTCTAGGCATTTAATATTTTGAAACAAAATGTACTGTATAATTAATTGAGTATGAAATGTGTTGTTCATCACAGAATTAGTTTATCTTTTCAAGAGTTTTCTGGCTATATGCAATCATTCACATTTCACAAACTGCTGTAGGTTTATGAATTTTCACTTTTGATACAATTGAGTTCTAACTGTGTTTGCAAAATGAATACAAAATATTATCTGGAGGCAAACTGAGTGAAACCCCTCTTGTTCTATCTGGTAAAATAGAATGTTAGGTCATTAATCACCTTCTTCTTCATCACTTCTCATTTTTTCCAGTGAATGATTTGTATTCCAGCCTTGTGGGGGATACTAGCAGAGAACAAATAAATCTGAACTGACAAAGCAGGAAATATTTCCTAATTATTTAGACTGCTGAAGAGAGCTAGAAAGCAGAGACAAAGAAAACCCACAACAGGATTACTTTGTGAGTAATTTTGTTTGCGGGGCATGAGATGTGCCTGTCATGTTAACTTCAGCTACCAACTTTCTTCAGAAGACAAGGAAATGGAGACAGGGGTGCCACCAAAAAGAAGGTGCTTGAGTGCCCACTCATGGCATCTGAGAAGAGTGAGCCTCTCCTTGCCAAGTATCAGGTGTTTGCTTTGGCCTCATTTGAAATAGAAGGAAATTTGGTCAAATTCTCACCCAGTTTCTGCTTTCTTGTACTGGCCAAATAATACACTGAGAAAACACTGTTTTATGACACTGCTCTCTGTTTCACCCCTCTCTTTGAATTACTTGAAAAATAACTGACCACAGCCAGAACTGGATTATGCTTTCCAGCCTTCCATCTGTCTCACCAGACCCTGTGGAGGTCTGGGGCATTTAGACACCTTTTTTTTCCCCTTCCTTAATATCTCCTTTACCAAAACCTGTGTCTCCTCATCAATACCAAAAGAGCAAACAAAACTGTAACAGCAGTCCCCTCACGAGGGCTGTACTCCTGTACCAGCACTTGGTATCACATGTATTAAAAAATGCCATGTGCCAGCTACTGAGGCATGATGACAATATGAATTTGTCTCTGCTGTTATTTTGCACAAGAAATACTGAAGAACTTTCTTTTACCAGGACTTACATGCCCTGGAGAAACCGTGTGCTCTTCTTTCCTTCAGAGCCTTTGTTACAAAAGGAGTGACGGCTGTAGGAAAAATGCCTGCGGAATAAATGACATTTGATACTCCACTAGGTGCTATAATAACAGCCCATAGTCTTTCAGGAGATCTTGCTGGTGGATTTGTGCTGTTTTGATGATAGCTGTCGATTCACAGCTCCTCAGACCAATTGACAATAGGGCCCCCACTGAGTTACATAAAGCATGCACTTTAGCTTTAAAAGCTCAAACCTTTAATCAAATTCAAAATGCTAGAGTAGAAATTTCAAATCACTGTCAGTATGTCTTCGCTCACATCTTCAAGTCTGGCAGTCTCAGAAATGCTTTCTCAACTCTACAGTATAAATGGAATTTGCTTAAACACAGTGGTGAGAATTTTTAATGAGGAATAATTTGTGTTGCTTTATTTCTCTGTTCACATGGAGAGCAGTATGCTGAGCCATGTTTTCAGTGGTTTTGCTTTTTTTCAGTTAAAGCCTTAAACCATCTTAATCTTCACCATTCTGTTTTCACTGTCAGAACAGCTTTTTTTAGGATTTTTTTAAACTAAATAGACTGACTGATAAAATTGTGCTAAAGAATCCTGAAATCTGCTATCTGACATTCAGCTTTTGAATTACTCATGACTAACACTGTATTGTACAACAAAGTATTTAATGGCCAATCTTTAACACTTTTCCCCAACAAATAAATGCAAAACAGACTTCATCAAGCAAAAAACCAGATTTCTCAATTCCACATTTCTGTTTCATTCAGGACCCAAACTCCATAAGATAATTAAGGTTCCTATCATCATTATCAATCAGAGAGGAGACCAACTAGCATTGAGCTAATGGACACTGATGTTTAGAGATTATTTTCTTTGCACTGCTGTTGCAGTATCCCTCTGCCAGAGCACCATGCCCATGGCAATGAATTCTCCTGCAAGTGTTACAAAGTTCTGATAACAGCCCATAAAATCATTATCCTGAATATATAGTGTAACCACTATGGCCAGAGACCTGGAATAACCAAGTTTTTAGATCAGCTTGATAGCAGGAGTGGACCCAAATCTTTATCGAGACTTTCTTTTCCTCCAGCATTCCAGTTCCTGTGATGAAATCAGGAACCTCTGAGAGACTTAATGAGATCAGCTAAAGGAGCAACACCCAGTTCAGGTGATTGCCACTCTTGGAGGTTTCCCACTGAAATCCACAGTCGTGCATTTGTATTCCTTAATGTGCCTGGGATAAATGACTCATCCCATTCTTTACATCCATGCAATAAACTCCCAAGCTGAAACTCCTAGCTGGTTCAGCACTAGGTTTTTGCAGTCAGGATAGGGTGTTATATCACATCTGCCAGAGTCCAGCCATGGTGACTCCTCTGAAATACAGTTTCAAGCAAAAACTTAAATCCACTGCTCACCTAAAGTACAAACCTCTCATAACAGCATTATATAACAAACATAAACCTCTCAGTGCACCAATGCAATTCACAGGTGGTACTAAATTAAAAATTCTAAGCTCTGTGAGGGTAGAGACAATACAATAGACTACCTCAGATTAAAATTTTCAGAAAATAATTAAAGGAAGAACATCAAAGAATGCAAACAAACCATAAGAGGAAAGAAGCTGAAAGATGAAGATCCAAAAGGTGATATTGAAAGACAGAAAGGAATAATATATGCAGACATGAATTAATGATATAACCAGAAAAAAACAAAATAAAAGGTGCTTAATACACATTTTAAGGTGCAAAAGAGGCAAAAGGATATGGAAATGCCATGGTGAAATCCTGTTTTCCAAAGTTACAAAATAGTTTCCAAAAAAAGTGTTTACATAAAAAAACAGTGAAAGAACCACAACATGGAATTCACAAAAAAACACTAAACAAAGCAATTACTAAGTAAAAGCACAGCAAAAGCCCACAAAAAAGTCAAAGAAGGCTAAGGCAAGAAATTATAATTATTTACTGTGACACATGAAAAATAATGAAATAAAACCAGAATTAGCCTTCAGTGAAGGCTGAATTTTAGGAAACAGCTCTGAAAGTGAGTTTACTAGAAAGTTTAGCAATGCTGCAAAGGGCACATTGAAATCAGCCCATCAACTGGGACTTAATTGTGAAACATACACGTGCCAGTGGCTTTTCCAGTACATTACTGAATCTATTTTGAAAGCTATATGCAAATATCTGGTGAACAAGTGAATCTATATCCCATTTAATGAATTTTATCTTTAAGTGAATAGTCAAGAATCAATTATTTCTGAACAATTTGTAGGTAAAGATAACTTAATGAATATGCATGCAAATATAGAGTGGCAAATACTCTGATGAATATGCAAAACACATGAAGTGTTCACAAGTATTCCCTGAAAACTTTTAATTAGGTACTCATCCAATCAAGAAACAGAAATATCACTTAATTATGTGATCCCAAACTGCAAATCATGACCACAATATGGAATAATCCCTGTGCTCCTTCTGTAGGCTAAAATAAAATAATTCAAAGAAAAGTAACACCAGATTAAGATCCATTTACAGGTAACTCTGGAATTCGATAGATTGATGATTTAAAAAAAAAAAAAATGTGTTTGCTTTCTTTTTTCTTCTTTACTAGCAAAAATATCTTTCCTTTTTGTTTGTCTCAAAGCTCCTTGGTACTTACTGAGCCTGACTACCTCAGCAGAAAGCCATGCCCTGGCCTGGTGTGGCATTCTGGCATTCCTGAGCCCAGGAAACACTGGCCCAAAGCTCTCCTGCAGCAGCACTCAGGAGACAGCACGTATGCAGGGGCTCAGCAAGGTCCTGCTCTGGCTGCCACTCCAGTAAATTTGAGACAGATTATGTCACTTGGTCTGTTATTGAAGAGCACAATCAACTTAAAACGTTTATTTCAGAGGACAAACTAATAAATCACAGTAGCTTCAGATGACCATTAGGCTTGTCAAGATTTCACTTGCTGACTTGTATTTCTTGTGACTTGACTCCACACAGGAATTTTAATGATGGCCACATAATGTAATGCCAGGCTGACCTTTCCAGTCAGGAGAGGCTCACCAGTAAACATTGTGATGACCTAACCTCTAAAGAGGACACCAAAAACAAAAGGAATATGAGCTCAGGCCAGGTGATGGGTGCTGTGGAACAGGATCCAGGCAATGCTGTGTGCACTGCCCATGCTGGGGATCTGACTGAAAGCTGGAATTGCGGTTTATTGCCATTTTCCATAAAATTACATGGTTTGCACATGCTTCATCCTGACATGGGTTCAGAGGGCTGGCAGAGGAGCTCTGAGATAGCCTTTTAATGAGCAGCAAAACCATCAGGAAAAGAATGGTAAACTGAGCTCTTATAATTGCTAGTTTCATGGTGTGTAAGATATGAAACATGAGATTAGAAGGATAAGAGCAAGCTTTATGTAAACAATAGCATTGCTAAGGACAACAAACTCACAGAACCCTCACAAAACCAAACCCCCTTTGCTGGGACTTTGGTGGAGCAGTTCCACAGAAGATGACTCACTCTTCAGCTCCCAAACCATTGTGGTGTGAGCTGCAGCAGTGAGAAAGAAAGAAGGAAGGTGACAGTGCCAGCCCAGCTGGCAGAGCTGGGCCAGCCCCTCTCCAGAGCAGTGAATGTACTGGCACTCAGGGCAAATACATCCACTAGACATGTTCCAGGAAATGCTAAATTTGCCATTTGTCAGAGATTTCTTGTCTGAATAGCTAAATGGCAGTGAAATTCATTGTGTGACAGTGATGAGTGAGGAAAAGGATACCATGCTCTTTCTGAGGGGGGATTTAAGGTCAGTCCTGGTACACTGCATTCAGTGACATGTGCTACTAAGTTTAATAAAGTAAGAGCAAAAATGAAGTCATATAACCTCCTGCAGCATGCAAGGTCTGGTTGGCTCCTACCATTCCCTCCTTGCACACCTTGGCCCAAGAAAGGTAGCACAGCCACCAAAACCATCAAATGGAACAGAGACAGGGAAATCCAATTCCTCATGAACCTCAGGCCTTCCCATGGCCTCCATGAAACAGGAAAGAATCAGTGATGTTGTTTTCACTCTTACATAGAAAAATAATTATCTTAATGAATATTGTAGTTATGTTGTGCATTTATATTATAACTATCTTTGACTATCACGTAATGATCCTTCTGTTGTCTAAAAGACCCCTGGTGATTGAGTTTGGATTTGTCTGGTTTTGTTTTTATTTACACAGTAAAAAGCAGTTGCCAAGCAGAACATAATACATCAAAATTCTGACATAATAAATAGATAATGTATTGCAATTGGATTATTTGTAGACTGTCTCAGCAACAATTTGCATAAAGATTTGCAGAAAGATTGCTGCAAATACAGAAAATAAGCAGCAGAGCTAATTAAGGGGTTTGTTTACATGTATCTTCCTGAAAACACAGTAAAGAAGGCATTAAAAGTATATTCTCTTCTTAATTCAGGGGAGATTGCCACAAGGTTAAAGAATTGCCTCTCATAACTCCTCTTTTCCATCTAACCCAAAATTTAAAGCTCCATCACTGGGATGAAAAGGATAATGCACCCAATTCCAGCAGCAAGGACTTAAACTTACTGTAGTGGATAGACATGTATCAACAGATCAATAGACATCTGTGTTCATGCAGATAATCACTGAATTAAAACAGGGAAGTCTATTCAGCTGTCATCCTGGCACATACCAAAGAGGGATTGGTCTTTGTGCCTTCAAATGCTCGTGGTCTGTAATCTAAAGTGTGATTTCCAATACCATTTTTTCTTGTCTGGATGTCTGGCTTCTGTGATGAACACTGCAATGAATGTGCAGGAATAATTAGACCTGAGAAAGGCCTCAAGATAGCACTGTAACACTCTCAGGCCTTTAAAGAAAACAAAATATTGACTTTAGTTTGGGTTTTTTTGTCTATCAAAAAAAGAATGAAATACAATTAAATAAATTAAAAATTTTAATAATGATGCAATTAGTCATAAACCTTGACTCAGATAACCAGATTTCCCAAAGAAAGAGTTTTCTGGAGATTTGGAGATTTGAGCTCAGTTGTTGGGAAATAATAATACATAACTCCTAATCAAAACAGCATAGATGATCACACTGATGTCTGATTTGGTTGGTTCTTCAGATTTTTGGGAGAATTAAAGTGTAGATACATACTTTAAAAAAGAATCACTGACTTAAAGGTGTTTAGTTTTGATGTGTTATAGAGCTGGTTTCTGTCTGCAGCTCTGGGCATTTACCTGGGGAGGTTTTGCAGGAGAGAGCCCAGCTGCACACTGGAGAAAACTGCAGTACTAAAAACACTAAACCTGCCTTGTCCTGACCCCTGTGCCTGAGGGAGATCACAAAAACAGCCCTGACTGGGCCTGGACAGAGCTTAGAGGGACTTTATTTGCAGCTTGGACTGTGGTGTTCTGTGACTGATTGTATTTTCCTTCACAAAGAGGTACTCCAAGGCAGGACATTAGCATTACTTGTGCTCAGTTGCACAAATGGATTGCAACTCTGGTAACAAAAGGATCTTAACCTTCCACTATTCCTGTAATTTATATCAATCTTTTTAAAAGCAATCTCTGGGGCTGGAGAAGCTGTTTCAGTGACATGGCAACGTGTGCAATCACAGTCTTATAATAAGTTAGTTGGGTTGTGCCTTTTCTGTTCTCTCATGGGCCATACTATACTGGAGATAAATGGTTTTATTATCATTTTTAACTGTCTTAAATTATTCTATCTGATATAAACTTTTGTTTATGTATAAGCAAAGTACTAAATGGGACTAAAGGACGGTTATAGCAACTCTGCTGAAGAAGGTGTCCAAAGAAGGGAAACAAATCTGATGAAGGTTCTGGAGCACAAGGCAGATGAGGAGGGGCTGAGGGAGCTGTGGGTGCTTAGCCTGGAGAGATGGAGGCTCAGGGGACACCTCATTGCTCCCCACAATTCCCTGAAAGGAGGCTGTAGCCAGAGGATCTGTCTAATTTCCCAAGTACAAGTGATAGGTGGGAGGAAATGGCCTCAGGTTGTGCCAGGGGACGTTTAGGCTGGATATTAGGAAAAAATTCTTCAGTGGAAGGATGGTGAAGCCTTGAAACAGACTGCCCAGGGCAGTTGTGGAGTCACCATCCCTGGGGATAAATGCATAAATGTGGCACTTGGGGCATGGTTTAGAGGTGGGTTTGGCAGTGCTGGGACAGTGGTTGGACTTGATGACCTTAAAGGTCTTTTCCAACCTAAACAACTCCATGATTCTGTGATTCTATCTCTCATCAAAATCGTGTCTCACGAGTATCCAGTTTCACTCCAGTGTCTAGAGGGGAAAACGGTGTTAAATAGGATTAAAAGTTAATGAAATATTTTATGACAATATTTTACCATAGCAACAGAAAGTTAGATCTGAGCATTGTATAAATATTAATATTACTCTCCTCATCTCAATCACAGAAGGACTTGGGGAAAGTGTGTGGAGGGGGAAGAATCTCATTTTTATGGTTCTAAAATTCAAATGTGAAAGAGGAAGATAGATTTGGTTATAAAAATAAGGTGCTGCTAACTTTGCTAATGGCCTGCAATCTGCTGGAAGTACAGCTGCACTGGGCTTTTAAACAGGTGCTCTGATTATAGAGCATAACAAACATGTTAGGTTTTGTAGTGCATTTAATATCTTATAAGCAGCCAGGCTAACTTAGGCAAGGCTAATGGGTTAGCTCAAATGGTACTGGTGTAAAAGGTGTGTGATCATATCTGTGAACATTACAGTGACAATTTCAGTGCCTGAGCTCCCACCCTGCACATCTCAGAGCAGAGCTGCAGCAAATTCCCAGCCAGTGCAGCAGAGATCCAGCTGCTCCTGCCTCTCATCACCAGGCTTACTTTGTGATCTTGTGGAACCTTCCAAACAGCAGAGATGCTGAAAATGAGCTTGCTGTCTTGAGAGAGTCTGCTGTCCTTTATATTCTCCCCCTCTCCAGAAACCTGTGACTGTGGTTTTTCCAAGTGCAAACCTAGCTAGTGTGACATCCCAACTGCCCCTGTGCTTTGTATTTTCTGAGGTTCATTTCATCAGGATACTGCAAGCCTCTAAGAGGTTATACTTCCAAACAAGAAATAAAAATTTAGAAAGGTTAATGAAGACTAATTCTATTGTGGTGTAGATGGATTTGAATATGCCAGGACTAATGGGGGGAGGCAACCGGGGTATTTTTGTGTCCGTGGAAAAAAACAGAATCAAGAACTCAGTGCAATGTTCCCAGCAGCGCTGCTCTTGTTTGGGGTGGCAGATCCTTGTGTTGTTCCCCCCTTCAGCACTGACCAGAGGCTCAGTCTGAGGCATCAGTACCTGTCTCTGCCCCTGGAGCACATCTGGGAAAGGCAGCCTGCACGTGGACCTGCTCATCTGTCTCTGCTTTGTGCTGCCCAAGGAACACTTTATGCCTGTGGTTACAGCCGTGCTCCCCGTGGGCATAACGATGAGGTGTTTAAATATTTTATTAACTAGAACATAAAGCCAGCATCCAAGGGGGTGATCCTACCTGAGGCAGTGAGATCACTGCCCTGCCCTGCTCTGCAGCTGCTCCTTAGCTAATTAATCCTTCTGAGAGGTCAGCACAGCCACAGAGAAAGGAGGCATTGCTTTAGGGCACATTATGAGGCAAAAGCAGATTTGTGGGTACAGAGGGGAGAGGGCAGGAGAGGTAAATGTTCCATAGGAAATTACAATGCTCCAAACTGGAGCTGGAGCCCCACACTTGCTGCAGTGCCTGCAGGGCACTACCTGTATGGTGCACAGTTGTAGCTTTGGGATTTGTAAAGAACTATATACTTCAAAATTCAATTTTTAAATGAGATTTTATTTTTAATCACTGTTGGAATATTTTTTTTTTTGTCATAATGAATCTGTATACCTTAGATGAAATTCAATTTAAATGTAATAATAACTTTCAGTGTACTTTTTCAAGTTCATAGCACAGTCAGAAATGTTTAAGTGACTCAGATATTTTTGCAAGTTGTGGAAGTTTTTTTAACAACTAACACATGTAAGTTTTAATATTTATGCTCACTTGAATTTTGACACCTAAAATATCCAGAAGTGATGTGACCTTTTGGGCTTTCTGTTTTGTTTTTATTTGAATTGCTGCTGTTCTTTCGAGCATCTGTTTGGTGCCATACTGTGGAGGAATACTTATTATCAGATTGTTTATTTTAAGAATAATGATATAACAGATATGCCATTGCTAGCAGAAAAGCAAAATATCAAAAAATAGCATATGAATCTGACAGCTCAAATGCACCTTTCTCTGAGGAATCTTAGTGAATCCATTTATTCCTCCACTTGCTCCACTAAAGAAGCAAAGTAGGGGTTTTTACAGCTATGCTAAAGCCACATGAGCCACTCTGATTAAAAAATTTAGAGTTTCAGATCTGATGCTGAAATCCAAAAGAACAGTAAGATTAAAATATGCCACATCTTCAGTGTGGCATCTCCCATTTAAGGAGGAATTCTGCAAGAGAAAGAGATTAACCTTCTCATGCTGTAAAAATTCAAAGGTTAAGCCTAAAGCTTTTTAGAGCAAGCACACACAGTGGCTTAAGCCAAAAAACATTTTCTCACGGTGAATCCCAGAGTTGCAAAGACTCTATTTCAGCCCAATTAAGTTCCTTGAACTCTAGCTGTCCATAGATGTGTATAAATCTCCCTGAAATCCTGAAGTAAACCAAGAGCAGGGTATCTGCTAGTCTAATGACTGAATGATTTAAGTTGTGTGTCTCCCCACCAGGCACAGTGCAACACTCAGTCCTGGTGCTGCAGCATATTCCATTGTGGATACACCACTCAGGATCACTTTAGAGTCTATGTGTGCTTCATTATGCAACCCTAAAAGCCTAAAATGTGATATAATGGAACATTTAGCTCAAAGATAAGGAAAACAGCACGCTGCACTTTGCTGCCATTTGATATCCTGACAGGAAAGGGGACTGACACATGATAAAGAAATAAATAGTACTAGCAATGAGTTATGGCTTGTGGGGATTCAGTCATGCATTATTAAACCAGTATCACGACACAGTTCACTTTGCAATTGGCCAGGCCACCATTTTGCATTCCTTCAAACAGACTGGTTTCCTGTGCAAGGAACTGAGGGAGCCAATGAAATGAAAATATGCATGCAAATGGTAAGCAAGAGGATGAAATAACAAACCCAAGGGCAAATGTGCACATCCTGTCAATTCCCAGACCATAAGGAAAATAAAATATTCAAGCATTATGGTGATTCATAATGTATAGAAGGCAGATAATGTAAAACAGTTGTGGTGATCCTCTATCACACAGGAAATAGAACTGCCCCAAATTATGTTTTTTTTTTTTTCTTTCAGGTAAAGACTTCTACGAAAAACAATTTTGAAAATGAACATTGAGGGAAAATCCAATGCTGTCTATGATAAATCACATTCAGGTTAGTTATCTTCACTGTCCCACCATAACTCTGTAACAGGCTCTTTGATTAACAGAACTGCTTGGGTACCTGGATTCCTTCTGTTAAATTTATTTTCTATTTCTTCCACTGTTCCCATAGCTACGAAACTCCCTTCAATTTATTAACACCCAAAAGTTCAGAGAAAGCAATAGTCTGATTAATGATATGTAAATGGGAAACTCAAGAATGTAAATCCAGGAGGCCCTTCTTGGTGCAAAGAAGGGCTCTACCATAGGCTCAGGGCTTCAGAGCAAAAATCAGAGGGGAAAAGAAAAAAAAAGCAAAAAATTTTAGCTAACACCTGTTCAAAATACAGAACACTAATAATAGTAAACTCTTTTTTTGATTAATTTGTCAAGCATGGATCTTTGCACAGAGTATCTGAGGTTTTGTAGTATTAATCTGAGCTGCTGCTGATAAAATGAGAATATGTGAGGTGTCACAACAAGAACATAAATTCTAATTATCAACAAAAGAGAAGAAAGAATTAATTCAGTAGATTATATATGCCAAAAGAATGCTGCAGTTGTGGATGTTGAAGTAGTAAATACTATAAATATTTCTTATATTTTCATAGTCTTCACATGCCAGTAGCTAAACAAGGTTGAGAAAGAAGAATCAATATTAAATTATACTTCTTGCAAACATTAATAAATATTGCTATTACTTCTACAGCCTCTATATGAGAACCCAAACTAATAAATCAAAACTTTTTCCATTTTTCCTTTTGGCCCCCCACCCAGACAAAAGCAGGTGGAGATATTAAAATGGGTTGTTGGGAAGTTTTCATTCAGGTATCTGTCCTTTCATGGTTTCCCTGACAGTGCTATTATTTTCATTTTGATACACAACACTTTGTTCAGTTAGAGTTGTGTCATTTATGGAATACTAGCTCTGGAAATAGAGAATGACTGCACGAGTGGCAGTGACTCCTCAGGATAAATAAATGCAGTTAAAAATGGTCGTAGTCCCAGCTAGAGGGCTGTACCCAGTGCAGAAACTGTGTCTGTTATATGATAAATGCAGCTAATTCCAGACAAATCCACAGGAGTTCCAGGTAGGTGGAACACTTCAAGACATGTGAAGGAAAAGAGAAGTATTGGAAAGAGAGTGGAAAGAATTCTAAAGATTTATTTTATGGGGAAATTTTCTTAGATGAAAAAAAGAAAGAAAATTATATAATTTATACCATAATATAGCTATGTTCAAAAATATCAAGTCAGATATATATAAAATTATATTAAGTTGAAAATTAAGAATATTTGGGCCCCATTCCATCTGCATTAGTGTTTGTGGGGGCCAGAAACTCAGGACCAAGCTTTGAATTTGTTGTGATTTCTCATTTTCTAAGACATTACTCTATATGAGAAGGTAGAGTGGGTGGATAGGGAAAGAATGACATGAAAGAACTTTTCCTTTTTGCTGTGTTAATTATCTTTAATTTCTAGCTGGTTGTCTGGCAGAGAAAAATGAGTTTTCATCCATTGTTACAGCAGGAAAGAATTTTCAGCTTGAAGGGTTAAAGAGGAACCATTTTTATTCCTGCTTAAATGGCTGAATGATGCTAATGGCAAAAAATCTTTCAATCTGCTATGGAACTGCCCATGTTTTTTCACAGCCTTTTTTTCAGATAATAGGATAAACAAATATTAGTGCTTGTATTCCACCATAACAGCAAACCTGTTCTCATGCTCCAGCCTGTTTATTTTCATTCAGTCCTTGGAGGGGAAAACAAGAGGGGAAGATTTGAAGAAATAAAACCTGAAATCTCATTGTTCTGCAGAACATGAGCATTATGTGGGATATCTGAATGTATGAAGAGGCAGTTAATATTGTGGTTCTTTGCAACAAATACTGTGCTTAAAGGTCATTCCTGACAGGGGCTTTGAGAGCATCTGTTGCTAGGAACACACAAGCTGAATCTCATTACTGAAAACTATTTGAGTGACAATCATCACAATCCTTCACTATTCATTATCTTTTCTGCCTTGCAAGAGATCTGTACCCTCTTTCCCTCATTCCTGTTACCCAACAAACATGTCAGACTTTTTTCAGTTTGACAATAGTGACCTCAAAATCACCTATTTCAGGGATTATTTCATTTCTGTTTTGCACTGCCAAGTGGAATACTTGTTATCTTGAAGCAAATGATTAAGGAGATATTCCCCATGAATATTCTAGCCACTGAGCCTGATAAAGAGGTGATGTAGTTCAGACATTCTGACCAAATAGTTTCATTTAAGCAAACCACAGCTTGAATGCTTCCTCAGTGTCTTGAGAATGACAGCATTAACTACATTTGCATCTTCCCTTCAAGTTTGCTTCCCATCCTGTTTAGAAATCCCCACTGCAGTAGAGAATGGAAATACTAGCTATGGGGAGGAAAGCTGCACCAGCCCTCTCAAAGATCTACATTGCCTTAATTTGTAGGGAGAAAGAATTAACTATTTTTAAAATCTGATTGAAGAGAAAATTTTATGAATAAAACTTTCTTTTAAATTAGGGACTGATTCACATTCTTTCATTTATTAAATTATGCAGGCTTATCTTTTATTGCAAGCATATGTTTTAATTCTTTAACATATTTAGCAATTTAAAAGTCTTTAAATTCTCCATTCCAAAATACAGCTTTGAGAAAAGCGTGATGCAATAGCATCAACACACTTGGTGTTATGGATTTTGCCAGTTCTGCTCCTATTCTTCCCTTAGAAGTACTGGAAACTTCACCTCTTCATCCCACAATGAAAACATCTTCTCAGGCTGAAAAATTTCACTTCTCCTGGAGTGTGAGGATCGACCAGTTTTGCCATTGGCTTTGAAATTTTAAGCCTGGGAATGCCTGTACTGAACACTCAGAGGGACAGGAGGAAAAGCAGTGCCTGTGAGTTGCCCCTGCAATGCCACTGACCTTTAAAGCTGATCCTGTGGAGCAGCTCTTGGCAGTACCTGAGCACACAGCATGGTCAGCAGGAGTTTATCAATCTCTGAGCAGGGTTTTGGAAATCTGGCTCCTCTCATAGGAGCTAGAAGTTCCCTTGGAGTACAGAGGCAGTGAATGTATTGAAACATAAATACTGTGAGCCACAACAACACCCTGAGATGCAGAACAGATTTAAATGCTGGTGTCTTGCAATCTACACCTCAAACCACATGACCAACAGACTGCACAAATCTGGTTTGACACTTATACGTCTGTCATATTTTATTTTTGTTAGTTTTGTGTCATGTTTTGTGTAGTTTGTACCAATGCAGAGATGACATTTAATAACATAAATTTGCCACATCTGAAACGGTAGTCTGGGTTTCTAGCAGCTAACATATAGGAAATATTGGGAGTTTGAATATTCTGTCATTTGCTATAAAAACCCAAAATGGTATACCTAATAGAGATTTTTCTTCTCCCAGAAATACTTAAGGTACACATTCACATATAACACTCTTTTAAAATCCAGGGTAAGAGTCCAATAGTGTCAGTAGTATTACTTACCTATTAATCTACTGACTATCATATAATATACATTGCCAAATTTTGTTACTTCAGTGTTCATAACTCTTAGTTTTCTGCCACATTGTCTCCATACATCACTGAAAATCACATTTGCTGAGTTTTACTGACAAGGGCAGCAAACAGAGTTTTCCTATTTTGTTTACAATATCTGTATATGGGAACAGGATAGCCATCCTGAATTATTTAGTTTCTCAGTATACAGCATATTTTTGCAAACAACAATCAGAATATGGCAACACAGATTTGTTCAATAATGTATTGGTTTCTCTTACATGTGCATAAAGTGTCTTCCCTAAATATCATTCTGTCCAAAGGGAAAAACATGAGAGCTCAGAACCCAAGCTGCCTAACAGTGCAGACATAAATCCCTGTGGGCATATTCCCCATTGTCTTCCTACCTGTGTCATCCTTCATCCTCTTGTAAAGTGGGTACACAGTACAATCAGGTCTGAAAAGCAGATGATTTATTCCTCTTTTCACAATGGTAAATGATGATACAAGATGCAGAACAGCAAGAAATTTGATCCTTGGTCCTTTGTAAGCCTCTTTTGTTGGCTCTGAAGTAGCAGCTGTATTTCAGGTCAGAGATTAAAGTGTATTGCAGCAGCTAGAGCAGTTGCCATAAAATGCTTTCATTTCCCAGTAGTCACTAAAGTGATCATCTATTACCAGTTTTTATGCTGTCCCCAGGAAATATCTAACATCTGAAACAAAGCAGCTGGCAAATACTGATCCTTTACTTTGGGAAAGTTGCATATGCACACTACATCCCACTTATAAATACAATCTGTATTATTCTCTTCATTACTGGCAGAAGGTACCATCTCAGAGCTGGTGACCACTAAATTTCTGAATGCATAAAATTCACAATTGAGCCTAAATTTTTAAGAGTGCATTCAGAGCTCTCTTGGAAATACAGTGGTTTTTCAAGTGAGCTACTTTACATCTGCCAGAAGCAAATGCAACAGGAATAGCAATATCCAGTGAAGAGCAAAAACTAACTTGAACTTGCACAGTCTTCCATTTCAGAGTGATTATTTTACCTGTTTGTATTCCATGCAGTAATATGATAATCTTAAATTACTATGGAGTAGTTATTAAAAGTACTGTTTTGCAGAAAATGTTGTCACCTGGTAATGGTGTCTGAGCTGAGTCCTTCACTGTTGTAAAAGCTACTTCTGATTTCTTTTTATTTGTGATTTCTGCAAACAGAAATATTTGCTTCCATATCCAGTTAAAATTGTGTGCCACTCACACACATCTTCCCTCTGTTGTCATGGTTCACAAATGTCTTTTGTGGAGGTTCCTCTCCTTCACAGGCTAAATACTTTTAGCTGGATTCAGGTTTTTCTTAATTTTTAAGTAGTGTAGAAAAGGGAAAATAATTAAAAAAAAAAAATAAAAAGAAAAAAAAAAAAAAAAAAAAAGAAAAAAAAAAAAAAGAAAAAAGACCAAAACAAAGCAGCTGTCTTACCTTTCATTAAACCCTTTCAAAAACCCTTTAAAAATCATTCTCCTTTGCTTCTGCTTTGAACTGCACAAATCTAACAGTTTTCAGTTGGTACTATATACATTCAAGATCAAAAAAAGAGAGATTTTGCCAGACTATTTCTGGGAATAAGTTTGAGTAATCATTCTCTATGAAATTAAGGTAAGGGGTTTTGATTCTAAAACATTATAATGGAGAGTTGTTCAGGAAATGCCTCATTTTTCACAAACTGCCGGCACAGAGAAGGAAATCACATTACTGATTAAAACCAGCAACTATAATGAGAATCTAGTTTTCATAAAAAATAATACAAGCTGTAAAATTAGAATGAGAGAATAATATTTTTATTTGTGACTGTAGTTACACATTAAAATATGAATGACTATAGTAGTTATCATATTTCTTATTTTTTATAGATTTTTACCACATTACTTTAATTCAAATAAATACCAATGAGCTGCATTAAAAATAAATTTTAAATAACTGGAACAGCATGTACCTTTTTCTTTGGAATTACTTAAAAAGATTACTACTATTTTCTCATGTTGCACTTTGATTTCTGCAAATAGTGTCATTGTTAAAGAGTCACAGATATAATCAATAAAGATATATGAATTGGCCTAGACAACATGAAATAGCTGGTTTTACACAGAAATGAGCAGAGCATTTTGCTGCCTAGCATATAAACACAACAGAGTGCCAGAAAGGGGAACTTGAAAAAGGAATCATAAGCATCCAATGTTTCTTTTGTATTCCTGCTGGTGGTGGTTTCTTACTCTTACTTTGCTACTGAATTCTTGGCTGAAACGCCTCACTTGGGAAAAGGCAAAGAAATGGCTTAGTTTGATCCAAGGTGAGATTTACCAGCAGCAGCCAGAACCTTGCACTTGCCTGAACATATCACTTCACCTCAGCACAGATTCCCACCAGGGTTCAGCTGATGAACAGCTGCAAAGGAGCAGGAATTTGTTGGATGCAAGGAAGGGTTCTGCATCACATACAAATACCAAATTGTAAGTGCAGGAAAGGCTTTTGGTATTAACCTGCACTGTGTGTGTGACACACACAGTTTTAAAGTGCAGGTACAGAGGGGTGGCCTTCCTGGCTGCTGTGTGAGCTGCCTATACAAAGCCCTGTGGGATGGATTTTTCTTTAGCTGCAGCACCCACATCTCACTTGTGCTTCTCTTACTGAATGGAGACCCTCACCTGACGTGCAAAGAAGCAAAAGCTGCCAAAACAGCAGCAAACACTTGTGCTCTGAGCTGGACTGCACCTCCTCTGTCTTAAATCCAACCATGGACAAGACAACTTCATTGATAGAGGTGCAACATTTGACAGCACCTTGGAACAGAGAATCAGAAAATTTATTTGTACCTCTAAGATCATGGAGTCAACTGTTTACCCAGCACTGCCAAGTCCACCACTAAACCATGCCCCTAAGGGCCACATCTACACATCTTTTAAATACCTTCAGGGATAGTGACTCCACTATCCTGTTCCAATGCACAGGAAGAAAATACACATTTCATCAATTATTTATTTTTCATTTCAATTTACCTCCGTCTCCTGCTATTTTACTTCTGCAACTGTGCTACCTTATTTTGTAAAGTACTGTAGGGATTAAGTGTCCGGAAAGACAAAAAGAGAAAAACATATATCTTGGTTTAGAGATTTAGATTTTATATAGAGAGATAATTATTAGCATCACCTGTTACATTGTTTCAAAATTACTTCCAGAGCCCAAAGAATGAATTAGTTACAGGAAATTAGAGTCCATTAAATAGTCTTGTTCACAAAGTAATCAGTAACCAGCAGTCGTCCTTCAATTTAAAAGCCCATCTTCCTAATGGCCAATGTAATGCTGGCTTCAGGTTAAAAGAGCATGTGTTCCTAGTTTGTCTGGCTCAGCAGAAGATGATGGTGTATTTGCAGTATGCTGACACTCCTCCTTATCTGCCTGCACTCCTGTACTTGGAGAAAATCACTAGCAGTTGAGATAAGAAGGTACCTGAACCCAGAGCTGACAGACTGTTGCCTTTTACAAGGTGAATCATATTTCTTAAAATGCACAGCAGAGGAGTTTTACCCTGTGAAAAGGGAATTGACAGGTTTAGAGTTCTCTCTCAGTGGTGGAAAGCTTGGAATCTGCACTGACCAAAACTATCACTTTTGTGTGAGTAATAGGGAATGTTTCCATGTTATTATGGGACCTTGTAAAATGAGAATCCAAATGTTCCAGTAAAATTAAATAAATTAATTATCTTTCTTCTCTCACCTCCTTCACTCTCAGCAGTTGCCTCTTAAGGAACTCACCATGTTCAGTTGTTCCTTGGCCTGTGAGATGTGTGTTTGCATGTATGTACAAACATAAATATGCATATAGATAAATAAACCCATTACAGACCAGCTATAGAATGACTGGACTGCAAGATTAAGTACAAGGATGCTGCAGAAAAGAGGGGAACTTCCTGCTTAAAATGAGATGGACTCACAGCACAAGTTATGCTGTGTTTGTGGTTAATGTGTTCATGTACCCATTGTTGACACCAGTGGAATGACAAGGCACCTATAATCATTAATTCTAGCTTGGCATGGATAGCAAGGGTCACCACAATTCTCCAGGAGTCACTCTGAATTCTTCAGAAATTGATAAGAGGAGGCACACTGATGATATCTGTTTTGATACATCAGATCTGAATATAGCACAGAATGAAGGGTGGCTGGGAGCTCAGCACTCTGGGCATTAAAAAAAAAAAAAAAAAAAAAAAAATCCGAGATCATTAAAATAAAACCTGCGAAAAGTTGAGCAACAATTACAATAAAATTAAAAGCAACAAGCATATCAAAAAGTAACGAGTTGTAAGCATTAGGAAAAAAAAGGTGCTATGACTGACTATACTGCATCCACTGTTGAACAAGGATTAATTGTTCCCATTGCAGCTGTGAACAAGATAAAAGTGAAATACCACCTTCCTTATGGATGGAGCAATAGACAATAGAGAGCCCATAAAAGGAAAATAAAAGCACACCTCTGCATAATGAATCTAAGCTCTACTGTGGCTATTTGTACAGGAGTGTTAGTGTGGGGAAAAACCTGCACTGCTGAGCACTGTATTTTATTTCTCCATATATCCTGTAGTTCCCATGGCTTGGATTTGCACCAGCAGTGACAAAGGTGCAGCAGAAATTTCCATTTAGCTCTATTTTCTGACCAAACCATGCATTTATTCCAGCTGTGCATTCTTTATCAGGATTTGGCCCTTTGTATGAAGGTGAATGCTTTTTTGGCTGTGGTCCCAGTGGGGTGTTTGATAACTTTGTCAGAAAGAATCAAGAGAATGTAACGACTGAACAAATAATGGGCTGTCAAGGAGATGTGAGTTACAGGAACTGAAGGACAGTCCAAAAGGCTTTGCTCTTCAGAGAAACCTGCAAAAACTTTGTCTTAATTTGGCCTTCAGAACTGTGACATCAGCCTTTGCTTGTCTGCAGGCATCAGCTCAAGCATGGGAATTTATATGGATAGTTAGTCCTCAAGAGAGGTTCCTGGCAGGCTGCTTTCCCTCAGGTCAGTTGTGTACCAGGTACAAAACTCCACAACTGCTTTTTCACCTCCATTCCTTTTAAAAAAGTCTTACAGATTATACTAGAAAATAATTCCTCTATAGCTTTTTTTTTTCTTCTTTTTTGGAACCAGTTGTACAAGGAATTATCCCTCTTATGGAAAATTAAAAACACACACAAAAGCTATATATTTCAATATATTTTCAATATATTTTCAATACCTCTCCTGAAGCACATTTCAATCAGCAAATTCATCAATATTAAAGTCAATGGATATTCTTAGAGAAATAATCCATATTTTTTGCTTTATAGGCAGATATACAGCACAGAGGCAAACAGAATAAAGTTCAATGCTCAATATATTTAGCCAACTTTTCCTTTTGAAGACCAGGAAAAAACCCCTCCAAGCCCTGGAGGCTGGCTGTCACCTTCCCTCAGGGCAGCCAGGAGATGTTATGGGGAGGGCAATGGGGCAGATATGCTTGCTTTTGGAGGATTGGGAATGCTCTTTTGGAGCTTTATCACCCCTTGTCTTAGACACAAAGCCTTGATGTTGTTGGGATGGACAGCCAGAGGCTGATACAGCTGTTCAGTAAAGGGATTATTTGCCACTCACAATGGTAATCTCACCAGGCCCAGCTTTGAGCTGATGGTTGGTCCAGCTGACCTCCAGAGGTTTCTTTGGTGACTTCAGAAAACTGAGTCCTCTGAAAGAACTTCTGTATTCCCCAAAAGCCCTGCAACTGCACAATTGCACCAAGACTCCTCCAGGGGAAGGACAAACAGGAATTTTGTTTGCTTGTCTTCATGCTGTAGCCATCATCAGTCAGCCCTGGCCACTGACCCAGAAGTTGCCTTACCCAGAGTATCCCACTCTCTCTGCCTATTGAGGCTGTCACAAAAATGCAGAGTTTTGTTTGCCCAGAGAAATGAGAAGACACTGGTAATTGGGGCAGGTTTGTAGCCACTTCACTTCTCTGCAATGGTGGATCCATAGTTCCTGTCTTTGGGAATGAAATTTTGAAATTCAAGAAGAATCCTTGAGTGGTGGCAACAGCACTTCCTACAGCCACAAAAATAATCCACTCCAAAATGATGTTTAGTCAGGTGAAAAAGAAAACTTTACTTACAGAATATCCTTTGAGCTTTTTTTGAGGTATTTTCTGCTTACACACCTACTGCTAGCTTGGGAATTTAAGCTGTGTTTATTTTAAAGAAGGCTATCAGTGCATCTTTAAATGGTTCACCTTTTCACATATCTGGGTCTCCACTATGGAAACTATATCCTCTCTTTGCATCATGATTCAACTCAGCTCTAAAATCTAAATGTGCAAAAGCATGGCACAGACATGTCTCCCATTTCTCACTCAACACAATAAACAAATGGAGAACAGGAACAACGTGCAGCACAAAGATTAAGAAGTTGAATTTCTGTTCAGGTCTTTTTCCTTGCTACTTAAGGCAATAAAACATTTCAATTACACATAATTAAAATAGTTTGCATTTGAAATGTGAATTAAAATTGAAATCAGTATTATCCAGTTTTCCCCTTCCACACTCATCTCAGCCATCAGGAGGATATTGTGTATCTATCTACTCATGGCATAGATTAAGTCATAATTTACTTTTTAAAAATATAATCTCTGGTTGTAATCAAGCACTGGTATATGGACTTTTATCATCAATAGCACAGTTACACAGTCTTTTCCTAGTTCCTGTCCAGATACCTCTGGGCTTTAAATCCCTTATTGTCTTTTCTAATTTTCCCTTTTCATCTAAAATTAATTAGAGTACAGACTCTCTTGTCTTTTTGTTATTCCATTCAGCATTCAGGGTGTTTTTGTTCTCCACCTAAACAGCAGTTTTTGAAGATTTAATACACTGGCCTCACGTCTATGAGTGTGAATTCAACAAAAAGAATGCCACAATAAATATGAGCCAAAAATAGTAAAAAGAAATAAAGAAATCTTTTGTAGCCCGTTATAAAAAAAGACAACATTTTGATATTAGAGTGCAGAGCAGTGGACTGATTAATTAAGATAATAAAACTGATATAATTAAACATGACTTGGATTCTCTTTATTAGCCCTTCTGTTGTCAACTAAACCTTTCAAACCCTGTAAATAAGCAGGCCGAATGACAGGTGTTATTGGTATGCAGGGGATTCAGGTTACTTAATGTTGTAATTTTTTCCTGGTTTTCACTCTTTTAGAACATCAGGACCAAGGCCTGGAATAAACACATTGATTTGGTTGTATTGTCAGTGGGTCACTAATCAGAGAAATCATTGATTAGACAGTAATCTGTCAATTGAGTCTGACACTGTCTCTGGTACCTTGGCAATGGGGGGCTGCATTCTTTAAACTGAGACATTGACCTTGTTTTCAGTGGAGACTGGAATGAGAATTCAAAGCAAAGACAATGCCTTTATCCTTCATTTTTTTCCCTTATCATTTTGGTTGGGTTTTTTTCTGGGTGGATTGTTTGGTTGGGTTTTTTCCTCAGCTCAGGTCTGATTGTCATGTGTTTTTCTGCATTTATCTCTTTTTAAAATGAACACATGCTGTTCCTGCAAATAGGTGACATTTTGACAGGATGTTAAAGCACTTCAACAATTTCATCCCCACCATTTCCTGAAAACTGATTTTTAGGATTCATTCATTCAAATGATGGAGTAACAGTTTGTAAAATTTCCTTTTGGCAGGGTCATCCTGACTGCCTGTTGAGGAACTCAGGACATCACTGGTGGCAAGTCTGATTGTGTGCCAATATGTCAGAGCCCCTCCAGCCCATGGGCTCAGCTCATCCACTGTGTACCAGCAGCTTTCATGGAGAAAGGGAAGTGAAATGTGATGTTAATCCCCCTGGATAGTACTGGAATGAGTAATTCTTCCAATCTAGCAATAAAACACAATGTTAGCCTTGAAATTAGACACTTGGGCTCCAGTTCATCATTAATCAGAAAGGCACTTGAGCATGTCTGTACCTTTAGGCATGTGCTTAAGTGTTTTGCTGCAGTGGGGCAGGCTAAAGTAAATGCTTAAATGATTTGTTGAGCTTGTGTTCCAACATGTTTTTGTTAACATTTGTGTAGAGCAGCAGGAATGCACGTTGTGTTCTACATGAGACTGAAGGCAGTTATCAGACTCTCATCTCAATGAATTAAATCAACATCACTTGGAATTAGTTCAGTTACATGAAGCTGTCAGGGCTGTCTTAAGGAAAGATCCATTGCACTCCACGATCCAGGGGAAGTCTGTGACACCCTATCAACTCACAAGAAACAAGATTTCACTTTGTACCACAGAATGCTCAACACTACTCATTCTCAGTGTGTGTATTTCAGATCCATTTTCAGCTGCTTTATTTCTCTCTTAGAAACACAAATGGAAGACAGAAGTAAGTAGCCAGAATTCAGAAGGCTTTTACTTTTACCTTAGAACAAAGCTGTTGATAAGAGAAAATGAAAGTCAAAATTCAAGTACTACTTTTATTTTTCTTGTCTCATAGGTTTGTGTGCTATATAGCAGAGTGGTTGGTACCTTAGTATATACTGAGGGGCCTGAAACCCAAAGGTAGAATATGGAGTTAAACTGGTATTTAAGCTGACATTTCAGGGGGTTTAGTCATTTTTCTCTTCCTTTTTCTGTCTTAAAAAGTTCTCCTATTAAAAAAAAGCCTAAGAAGTAAAAAAAAAAAAAAAAAAAAAAAAAAAGAAGAAAATTTAGAGGGGCACAGTAAATATATTCAAGTACCTAAACCAGTGCCTAACCTAAAAAAAACTTCTGATATTAATAGAGTGAGAATTTAATAAAATAGTACTTATCTTCTAAGAAGCCTGTAGAAACATTAATCAGGCTCTGTGAAGGATGTCCCCAGTGGGTAGCTCTCAGCCTGCAGGTTTTCCCTGTGAAAAGGGAATGACTGGGAGAACAGGAGATGGCTATTCCTGTGTAGAGCAGTTCAGCAGAGGGTCCTGCCAAAGGCTTCAGGCTCAGGCAGGAGATGAGGGAGTCACAGGAGGACACTGTGTCCCCAGGCAGCCAAGTGTCCCCTGATTAGAGAGGAGCCCTAGTTCGTTTGCTAATGACACCAGGCTGTTGAGTCAATGACTTAGGGCTGCTCTGGGCAGTTCACTTTGAGATGGAGATCTAGGCAGATCCACCTTGACTGTCTGATTGATTTGGCTCCTGTGACAACTGATGCACATGCTGAAGTAGGGCTGATTTTCCACACCAGAAAATAAACTAAGTCAGTACAGGATTATTGCTTCAATTCAGGGAATCTGCTCCAATTTATTAAAAATACAGGGCAGAATCTCACCAAATATTCAGTTGCTTTACTGCTCTTTGTTACTAATAGAAACGTGTCTATACAGAGCTAAATATTTGTATTCAAGAGGAATATGTATGCTTGTTCATGATTATAAAAAAATAAATTGTCACTTTCTTTAGAAGATCCTCGCCTTTTGTTTTCCTCCTTTTCGTTTCTGTTCCCTCTCCACTTCTCCCTGCCAGCATGCTATTGAAATTGTTTACAGCACTGACACCAGAACACTGATCTGATGGAGAGCCCTGAAGTGCTTTGGTACACATTTCTCCAGTGGGGAAAAAGCAGTATCCAACATATTGTGCTTACTTAACCTCCCTTTGAGCAGCTGTCCCTCAATGCAAAGCCATCAGATTTCTGTTCTTTTTCTTCAATGAGATGTTAGTGGCCTTCACAGCATTTCTATCTCCCACAATGAGTATCTGATAGTAGAAATGTAACACATTCAGCACTATCAATTTCAAACACAATACACAGGAGTAATAGATGTTAAAAATTGCCTTGGCCACACAGTATATTGTCAAAAAATAGATTTCTAGAGCAAACTCTGGGTTTAAAGGAAAGGTGACATTGTTAATGAATGTCATCAGAGTGATAAAGTGAGAGATGCCTGGCCATTCCTCTCCATGGGCCTTCCTCAGCAGAGGCTCAGGAAAGAAAAGGATATTTGTCAAGGAAAACTGGATGGAAAACTAAGGGTTTATGACATTTATTGTCTTTTCCTCACTGCTACAGTAGAATATCTATTTGTATAACTTCATATTTAATTTTGAAGCGGGTAGTGATGAAAAGTATAAGCACAACTTAGAAAACTCCTCAAATTCATTTCACCTATATTGCCCTATCTCTGTCAGTGAAATGAGAAAAATTAAACCACATATTTAAGAGGGCTGTATTACCTTAGGCAACAGCATATAGAAAAATAAAATAGAGATGAAAAAAAAATCAGTTCCCCCCAAATTCATTTCTGGAAGGAAACAAAGTTTTCATGCAAAAATGTTTTCCAGAAAGCAGTGCCTACCATGGAGTAGTTTAAAGAAGTGATTATCTTAATGCACACCTTATATCAAATCCTGGTTACCAGATAACTCATAATAACACAATTGGGAAATTAAAACGTGTTTAATTCTGTGCACTTTTATGCAAATATTTGCCTTCCTGCATAGAGCTTTGAGGACAGAACATGACAAAAATCACCATCCATCACTCAAAGAAACCCAGATACCCCTCCTTGAGTCACCCTTCCTGTAGTAGTGCTGGGACTCACCTGTACCTTTGTCTGGCTACTTAAAAGAGAGAAACCAAAAAAACCCAATCATTCTTTGGGTTGTAAAAGCTCTCAGAGATCTGCTCTCAGATATCAGTATATATTGATAAAGGCAATAGCTCCAGACTGTTTTTCCCTGTACTGCAATTACATTAAAATTACAGAAGAAATGTTATTTGTTGAAATATGCAAACTAGTAACAGCTCAGCTGTAATATTCACTGATAGGCAACACTGGCAAATACCCACTTATTTGTTACATGTAGTCATCTTGATATCATTGGCTCTTCCAATTCATGAGCCAAAATGCTTAAAATTCCAATTGACAGGTCTTTGTCATTATTATTCATTATGCTTTGTTAAAGCCATTTAATCATGTGCAGGCCCTACAAAGGATTTCTTCCTCTTTCTCTTTTAAACAAACATGCTTTTGAAGGTAAGCTTGCATAGCAAATAACTTATCCGATAGAAATAATTACAGACAGCAACAGGGAAAAAAATCTAATCTGCTGGGAATTGTTCTTTGCTTTCATTGTCCTGCAGCACCGTTTTACCAGAAAGTGCTCTGAATAATTTAGGGGCTGCTAATATGATTGCAGTGTCTTCCCATGTTCATCACAACTGCTGGAGGTCAGTGTCCTATCTGGTTCTATTTGATGCTCCAGGAAACAGAGGAAGCTCTAAAACTGAAGGCAGCTTATCAACTAGGAAGATCACTCCAGCTGGATTTTGTAGGTCACCTAAGATGGACAGTAGGAAGCAGCAAATATTCAGGTGATACTCAGAAACATGATGGATTCAGAGGTTTATTTCAGCAAAAACTCAAAAAGAGAAAACTGATTTATTATATTCCCCCTACACATGTTTCATGTTAGTAGACAATGAGTTGATGTTTAAGACAATAAATTTAAGGTATTAGAGACACTGAGTTAGAAAACCATCTTTTCACTAACAAAATAGCATGGGCAGCCAGGGATAGCTGAACTAGGACCTTGCAGGGCTTTTCCTCCCTCAAAGAGAGCCTAAATCATACCCCATGTGTCTTGTGGCATCCCTTAATGAGGGCTCTAATTATCAACAAGTGAGGGCCATCACTGCCAGCACTGGCCTGGGTTATTTCAGGGGCTCCTGGGCACTCTGTAGTTTTTTGGAGCCTCAGCTCTGGTTGGTGCCTGTGCTGCTGAGCTGCATCTGTGGTGGGTGTCTGGAGCAGAAATGTGGTTATGATAGTGTGCTGGGACTTATTTATAAAGGGGCAAAAAGCCATGAGCTCTATGTGTGAGGTGGGGGAAGCTGAAAAAAGTAAAATAATAATAATAATAAGTAGTAGTAGTAGTAGTAGTAGTAGTGTGATTACTAAGGCTTGAGAAGAAGCTGTAGTGCAGGTCTCCTCATTCTCTTCTCTTACCTCACAGGCTGTGGGGGGCTCTGTAACACAGCAGGCAGCTGCTCCCTGAGGAGATCCATGTCCCATGGAGAAGATCCCAACCTGGAGCAAGAGAAAATCCTGAAGAGCAAGGAAGGAGCTGCAGAGAGGTACTGCTGTGTTCTTCTCTCATACTAATGCCACTGCAGCACCTGGGGAGGGAGAGGAGATGGAAAGGAGGGAGTGGGATTGCGCTTGGAAGACAGGAATGGGGGAAAGTATTTTATGTCTTCTGTTCATTTTTTTGCTGTCCAACTCTATTTTAATTGTCAGTAATTGAAACTAATTTTCTTTAAATTGAGTGTGTTTAGCCCTGGTGGTAACTAAAAGCTAATTGCCCTGGTGTTATTTATTTTTGTGAACTTTTGTTAATCCTGCTGTTCATGGGGAAGGAGAAGTGAGAGATTGGGTGAAAGGGGCTGTGTCAGCCAGCCAAGGTCAACCCACCACAGCAGAAATTAGCCAGTTCAAAATTGTGTACTTCAGAGGTACATTTGCAAGGTTAGACTCTTGTTCATTGCATTCATTGTCCAGACTGAGAAGTCAGAGATGCCTGGATTTGCTATTCCTGGTTTTCTGAAGATAAGAGTCAATGGATTTAATGCCACTTAGTTACAGACAAGTGAGAATGTTGGCGGACGTTTCATAAAGTGAGTACCCTCTAACCTTCAGGATGTTTGTAGAATAATTCTGGTTGCTTGGATCCATTATGACAGAAGAAAAGCATGGGATAAAACTTGTCCCTGCTGCTGCATGTGCTTCTGCATCCACCTGCATGTTGGGAGCCATGCAGAGTGAGATACAAGTTAGTACATGTGGTAACTTGCCTCTTAGATGTTGCAGGCTATATGTAAACCTCTTCCTGCATCACTTAATCTAGTATTCCTCTGCAATTAATAAATCTGAAAAAAATGCTGCCTGTCAAAAACATGCAGAAACCAACCAAACAGAAATTAGAAAGTGCAGCTTAATAATTCCCTCAACTGAATGATGTGCTGACAGGAGTTAGAGCTGGAAATGTAGTTATAGACCGTCTAGAAGTGAATGAATGATATTTTATGAGACATGATGTGTTCAAATCTAGCAACTGGTCCTGAGTCCTGGATGTTGGTATCTTGGAGTTGTTCAAGAATGCAATGCAAATCTTCCTTATATTACTAGACTTATCCCAACAGGTTGATATGTGGAGAAAAAAAACTTCCTTTAATATTGCTGGTATTTCTTTTAAGGACTTCTCTGACTACAAATTACTTAATGCTGGCTTTGTATTTGATAGAATGATCCAGAATGCTGTAGTAGGAACTTCAAGTCATCCAAAACATCAAGATACCCTCAAGTATTAAGTAGCTAATATTTCCAACACATTTTTCCGAAAAAATTAATCCACACTGTGCCTAATCTTCACAGGTTTTTTGCCTTTAGAGTTTTGGGTTTTTTTAATGACACCTATATATATTAAAAAAGGAGGTTTGAGCTGTGAATCCAAAGCCCTAGGAGGAGATGGGTATGGTCCTAAGAGCAAAACCTGAACCTAACAAAGACGTTGCAATGCACAATTTAACACTGCCATCAAATGGCCAAATGTATTTCTTGTTCTGCAATGGCTGTCTAATATAAGTGCTTCTTATTCTAAACAGCCCAGCAGAGCCACACAAACTTAAAGCAAAACAGGAATGGCTCTCTGTTTTTCATGTTCTGTTGGAATATAGGCCTGATTCCACAGGCACTTTGGGGGCAGGGTTCAAGCCTCAGGAGGTGCCTTGGTGCTGCCTCCAGGGCAGAGCAAGTTTTACACTGGGCTATAAACCCTGGGTGAGTGAGAGTCAGTAATGACAGACATCACAGGCCAGGTAAAACCTGTTAATGGGTGTGATCAAGCTCCTGGTTGATAGTACACACTGGAGAAGCAATTTCAATGAACTGATGCATTGGAAGTACAGCTTTCTTTGTCTTTATACTTCTGTAAGTCGTGTGGCATTAACATGAACTCCTTCAATTTATGCTGGTCTATGTATTTCTTTTATTGCCTACAATGAGCCTTAACAACCCCTCAATATTGTTGTTAACCTGGATTCAGTATAAAAAGCAGTCTTTGAACTTCTTGTGGATTATTTGATCTCATGCCTTCTCCATTGTCTGCAACATTTATAATAATCTTATAGTCTTAAACTAAAACTGTATTTAATATTGAAATTCCCCACTTAAATTCCAACACAGTATTTCTTGCTGCTTTAATTCAGTTCTGAAGGGCCTCTTCCTGGGCAGATGCTCTCAAAATCACAATTTCTTTTTTTATCTAGCCTTGGAGAATTCTTTCACAGAAAATTCTTATGAATATAGTGCAGATATAGACTTTCTTCACTGCATTTCTCCAGCTGCTGTAGAGAAGTATTTCCTAATCTTTGCTTTCAATATATAACTAAGGCTGAGGGAAAAAAAAACACCTGTTTCAGATCTGTCTGCCACATGGATTTTATCAAAAGCTTAATGGTTTATATTCAGCTGAACTGAGTACTCCCATCTTTTCAAATCCAGGAAACAGTCTTAGTTGTTTTTTGGGGTTTTTTGTGTGTTTGTTTGTTTGGCTTTGGTTTTTTGTTTTGCTAGTTTTGTTTGATGAGAGGTTTAGGTGTTTTGTTGGTTTTTTTTTTTTTAATTGCCTGTGTTCCATATTCTGCTCCATATTCTATTCCATTCTCTTACCAGACTGAAAGAAGTGGGAATCTGCCCAATGTTTGACGTTATCTACTGCATTTATACTATTAGTTTTTATATTTATTATTGTAGCATCTGATCTCCCAGTTGTTTTCAGCTGGTGCCCAAGCTGTGAAGGACTTGTATTCAACATCTATTAGACATTTGTGTGTTTTAACATCTTTGTGTGGTTGTGCACCATGCTGGTTTTGGTCTGAGCTCCTTTTCTCTGCAGTAGCTGCTATGAGGCTGGGATTTGAATTTGTGCTGGAAACAGAGTTGGTAACACAAGGTTGTTTTGTTATTGCTGTGCAAGGTTTGCAGAGTCAAAACCTTTTCTGCTTTTTACCCCCACTGAGAAGGCTGCACAAGAAGTTGTGTGGGGATACACAGCTGGGGAAGGAGGAGGAAGTGGGGGATGCTGAAGGGATGGCCTTCATTTTCCCAGCAACCATTAAATTTTCTCTGGAGTGTGTTATGGTACATACAACTTGTATTTTAAGTTATAGCTAGCTTCATGGATTTAGATCCTTCAGTACTTTGTAGTCTTGTTCATTTTACAGATCAAAATGCCACCTGTAAGGTGCATGCCTTAAAATGAATCCAACTGTCTGTATGAGGAAACAACTGTCTTGTGCATTTAGTCCACATTATGAGACTCATTACTGACTCACCTCTTTGCTACAGTTGCTTTTCAGTACTAGTTTCACTAAAAATGCACTTTAGTTTGGTGCCCCAACACAGCTAGACACTTCTGATTTAAATTTTAAAAATAGAAAAATAGTATTTAAGTATCTCTTTCTTTTTCTGTACTCTCTTATTGAAACATAATCCAAATTTCATGTAAAAGTTGGTAGCAATTCCTCAGGTTTTTAAGAAATCACATCAGGCCACTTTAGCTACTATATATCTTTAGCTCCTGAGGTTTTGTTTTAAGTCATCACCTTGTACACTGCACTGAGCTCATGAGAAACAAAATTAATTAGCTTTGTCCATCTTTGTCCTTGTCATCTATTTATGAAAATGATGGCAGGTCCTCTGAGGATTTGGAAAAGTGCAGATTAATCTGTGGGCTGAGACTGCCCAATACATTACAGTTCTGTCTTTAAGGTCTCTGTACTCCTGATTTACAATAATAAAACAAACCAAAAGTCATAGGAAAGTCTTCCTAATATTCCATGAAGGAGTGGTTAACTCGTTTTATCTTTATGATTTATGTGCTGTTGAGGGAGTAACCTTTCCCTGCACATCCAGAACTTCTCCTCTGCCTGGGCCATGGTGCCCTTTGTTCAAATAATGACTGTTGAGGAAATTCATTTTTGCTTTCCACTCTTCTGGCTACTTATGACAAGTGAAATGATCTTCAGGAATAATTACAATGAATAGCCCTGTCTCATTTATATTAGGCAAAGCATGCTATGTCTTTTAAGCTACAGTAGGCAAATCCTATAAATATATAAATATCTCTGAAAGGCTGCTATTTAGAAGTCAAAGGGCCTGGGAAAGCTCAGTGTAATGCTGGCATTGGCTAATACAGTCAGAGGGAAAGGGGACCAGATCCTCAGCTAGTTGAGGGCAGCCTAATTCCATGGAGATCAATAGTGCTGCTCCTCTCTTGTGTTAGCAGAACACCTTTTGTTTCGCCTTCTGCTTGGCACACTTCAGTCTGGCTTCTTCCCAAGCTATGGATGTGAGGAAAGAGACACTGTCCTTGCCCTGATGGAGGGCAGCCTTTCCCTGAGGACTCGAGTGCCTTTCAGGAGCTGGACCTTCAAACCCAAACCCCGCAGCACCTGAGTCCCAACTCAGCACCCAGGGGGCTCATTTGTTGATAATGCTGCTCCATCGATTTTGTGGTGTTACAGGAGCTGAATTAGGCCCATTATGCCCCACTCAAGTGACAGCAGAAACTGCAGCTATAACTCAGATTTCCCTGAGCCATTCTAACTACTTAACTGGCTTGGCTTCCAGACACCTATCTTCCTGCTCTCCCAGGGCATGGGGAGTGGAGCAGCACATAAAGGTGCAAGGCTATTTTCTCCATAAATGAGAAGTACAGCTTGGATCTATATGGGGAGTACATGTTACATATCCAAGCACAGAGAAACGTAACAGAGCACCCAGGAGAGCTGAGAATGGCTTCAGAAAACAATCTATAAATCTCTGGTGTTATCTTTCTGACAGCCTCCTAATCTCTGCAGGTTGTTGTTAAGAGCTGCATTAAACTAGCCTGTCATTGATCCCAGCTCTCACTGCTTCTCCAAGAGATGCACTTCCTGTGATCAATTAGGAAAAGAGACAACAGCTTCTTAAAAGCATCTTTACAACAGGGCCCTGCAATAACACATCTTCCCAAAATGTGTGTCTCTGACATTTACATGATACTTTGTCAGAGTGCAGCCAGCATCTGCACCAACAACATTACTCAGTCTTCTGAAATAAGTGAAAAGTCTCATGTTGAATCATCATATTTGCCTCCAACTTCACCCCAAGTAAAAACAATTATGTTAAAAAAGTGCTTGCAATTTATTGCCATTTAATTATTTTTGAGTCAGGCTTAGATTAGCTCTGGAAAGTAACTATCTTACTCTCAATTACTTCTTAGGGGGAAACAAGCTGTGAACCTGCCTCCTTGTTAAAACTTTGAGAAGCAGCCTGCTCATTGCCCTGATGTAGCACAGAAACTTAGTAAGAAAAATACACACACACACAAAAAAGTACATGGCTATTAGCAATATGGGTTTGGCACTGGATTTCTGCCATGGAAATTGTGTTTTCCCTGACTTGTGCACCAGGTGGAAAAAGTAAAGGTAATTTTTACTCCCATTCTAGCCATGGTAAAGTCCTGTTGTCTCGATGAACTTTAATGTAATTATCTTTAAGAGGTTACTGTCTCAGCATTAAAAAGTGATTGGCTCCCTGGTTTCTGTACAGTAACCTGAATGTAGGGTAGACAAAAGGATGTGGAGAAGTAATGCTGTAATCCTGTGGCTTGGCATGGTGGCTTTTATACCGGGGTATTTAATTCCAGAATAACTTGTATCACACATACCGAGACTGGCCTTTCATGTGCCACTCCTCCTGTATATATTTTAAGAAGAATTTTAAAAGTATAAGAAGAAATTGGCCTTTCAACTACTGTGCTTTTGTAGTACTTGGTGCAGTCTGTCACCTTAACAAGGGAATAAAGTGGAAGAGAAAGATAATGATCTTTTGAATTTAGAATACATATTCTCTATATCTTCTGGACTACGGCAAGATGGAGCAGCATAAATGTTGCTGGAGTAATTTTCCATTTCACATCTTTGTAACCCCTGACACTGACAAGGAAATCTTTGGCTTGCAGGAGCTTTGAGATGTTCTAAAATCGCAGCAAAAGGATGGCTCTGTTTCTATGTGCACTTGCAACACTCCGTGTAATTAGCAGGCTGAGCAGGAGAGCTGTATTTAGCTCACTAGCTCTTAAATGGAGTTACTTTCATTTGTTTACTGAATGTATCTACCCACTAAAGGCTAATGAACTGGTAATGGATCTGTCAGAAAACGGAAAAGACAAATACCTCTAAATGTTGCTATTGTAGCCTAAGAATGTGGCTATTATTGCTCCTCTAACTCATGATCTTCATGAGAAGGAAGGAGGTGGGAGATTTGGTATTCAATGGGTGTCAGGAAGCACAAGCATAATTTATGTATTGATGGAGTGGAAGGGAGGAGAGTAGCAACCCTCAGGAAACAATAAAATAAGCAAGCATATTCTTCCTGCATATTTCAGTGATGACTTTCCCACCTACAGCCCCCTGCTCCTGTGTGAAGTATTAATCTTCCCAATTTTTATTTGTCCTAGATAAAACCTTAAGAAGTGAAGCACTGCTTGAAGTTCATCAGCTGAAACAAAGGGCCAGTCAGGCTACCAGCTTCAGGTGTGATGGGGAAATGTAGTGTTCAGAATAATGCCCAAATAATAAATTCAGACTGATTTAAACAAATTTCTTTCTGAAGAATGGGAAGTAAGCACACAGTCACCACTCTCCTGAAAATTACACTTACTATGCTTTGTAGTTTTGAGCATTTTTTTGTGAACTAAAATTCCAGTCTTCTGAATCTGCATTACTCAATTTGGCCTAAAATATTCTCTGACTAAACACAACTAAGAAAGCTCTGGGCAGGCTGCCTTTGCAGATCAGTAGATGTAATATTAAGTGCAATCACTGAGAGATCAAAGCTTTTATGCATAAGATTGCTATGTCACTGCAAGCAGACCCATGTTTATGTATTGAGTGAACAGCATTAGCAATGCTTTAACAATAACTTGAAGTATTTTCTGCCTTTAAGATATAATAATTAAATTTCATAACATTCACATATTGGAAGGGTTCTTCTGTCTGATTTTTAACAGCTCTGGCTTTTGGAAGCAAAATATGTACATATGTCAAGCTTTTTTTAATGTAGTACATTTTCAGGATTTTGATTTTTTTTTTTTTTTCCCTGTAGTCTGTTGTCACTCTTTCTATATATAGTTTAATTTTTTTGTCTTCAGTCTCCTATGGTGGTGTTATTCTGTACTTGTTAAAATTTTATGAGAGGACTGTATTTATGACCTATGTTACTTTTTATCTGGCGTTATTTCATTCCCTCTGCATCTGGAGGCTGGGACAGGTTCAGACTGTACCTTTTGTCAGAGTTTGGCTCTGGACAAGTGTGGAGGAAGCAGAAGAGACTTCTGACTCTCAGCTCAGACCTTTCCCCAGAATCAGAGTTGTTTCTTTGCTCTTACCTAGCAAAAGCAGTTTGAATTTTGAAATTATTCATGGCTACAGGAATAGATTGGTTCCATCACTGCTGCTGCTGTTTGCTGAGGCAAAGGCACAGAGTTTCACCATCAGCATTAATTCTTTATTCCCCTCCAATAGGAGGTATTTCTGCTGACCATCTGAATTCAGTTTTCAGGTTTCTTACCTATGTTAGTAATAGATAATATGGTTATGGGATGTAGATTAACACAGCAGTTTTTAGGGGCAAAGACAACTGTGGCCTAATTTTTTTGCAAGAGGTAAATAACCTAATCAGTTTTTAGCTGTGGTTTGGCCATTGGATAAAGTTCAAACTATTATTTAATGACTCAAAAAGAAGTAGACTTACATTCCTTCTGGGGAGTTGGGGGAACCCAACGAGCCAAAGAAAGTTCCTTTTCTGTTGAAATCAAGCTGTTGTAAGGCGAGTCACTCTTGAAGAATGTAAGATTGAAGGTTAAAAAAAAAAGGTATTTCTACTTTCTCAGAAAACACTACTATACCCTATGCAA
Organism: Muscicapa striata striata; assembly: GCA_030060385.1. Classification (NCBI taxonomy): domain Eukaryota; kingdom Metazoa; phylum Chordata; class Aves; order Passeriformes; family Muscicapidae; genus Muscicapa; species Muscicapa striata. The sequence goes on along the minus strand of JAREIS010000056.1, from coordinate 7,658,330 downwards.
CAATGATTGCTTTTCATCCAGATATGTGCCCTGAGACTTTAAGGATCAGGATGATATCTAGGTGCTGTTGTGAAAACAAAATGTGTTTTAGGTCTTCAGCAGACTCATGACTCATTCAAAAATTAGTCCAGTATTTTCTGTAAGAACTTTGTAGTATTTCTTAAAAGTTATTTTAGCACTAGTTCTTTCTGAAGCCCTCCTTATTTTAACATAATCTTCCTTCCATCTTAAAGCAATATGGAAAAAGGGGTTTCCTGGAAAAATTGTCTTTACAGTACGTGACTTCTTTCTCGTTCAGTTTTTAGTAACATATTATTCCCTGTTTATAAGGGATCCAAGCTGTTTGAAAGTACAGATGTATCATTTTTGTTTAAGAATGTATATTGTAAAAGAGCAATGTGCCTTTTTAGATCATTAGATCAACATAGATGATTCTATGTCTACAGTAACATGGAGCTTGTCAAGAAACATCACTGTTTTTTGTAGACATTGCTTGTAAAATTAAAAATTACATTGCAGCAGTACATTTAATTTTACATGCATGAAAATTCCTTCTTAGACTATTTAGCATACTTAGCTTATGTGTCTTATTTAACATAGAAAATTACATTTTAAAATAAATGAAATTATATATACATTATAGACATTTATATTTCAAATTATTTCCAAAATAACATTTTCTTTGACCACAGAAATATCCAACCTGTCTTGCAATAGTTTTGCAAAATCATTACTCTCACTTCACAAAGACTTATTGAAGAACACCCATATAATTTTTAAAGTATCATAAAGATGGAAAATGAAGTTATTCTTTCTGGAGGATTCCTCAGAATTTTGCATTTTGTGGTTTTTCTTGTAAACAAGCTGTTGTTTTCATAGCATGTTTAGGAGTTTAGTAAATAGCAGATTCCAACCACTAGGTTGACATGAAGAGTTTCCAGAGAGAATTGCTGGTAGCAAGAAATTCCTGTCTTGACAGCTGTATTTACTTTGTACCTCACAAACAGCCCTGGAATTGATGTGTCAGTGTGTGTTCCAGTCAGGGATTACTCTGGAAGGGAATACTAGCATGTGTGCTCCTGTGCTTGTGTAATTCAAATAAAATTCATATCTATGTGCAGGTCAGACAGGTTACAGCCACAGCTCAGAATGATTCTGCTCTTAAATTTATCTTTGTTCCTCCTACCTACACCTTAGTTTCCAAATCCCTCAATCTTAGCCCAGAAAACTTGGATGGCTGCAGATCTTCAGGGATTTTCAGCAGAGCTACAGAAGCTGGGTACCCAGTGACCACCTGCAATGTGCTATGAGCAAGCTGCAGGGTTCCTTTGCTGATGTGACTATTTGGTAATCCACAATTTAGGCTGTGCCTATTATGCATGCAGAATTCTTTCTTTTCTTTTAATGAGGACTGAAGAACAATTGAAATTGGGTAATGTTTTAAATACTTTGCTTGGAAGTGAGAGCATATATGTAGTTTTAATAGATTCTGTCCTCAAAATTCATTGCTGTATTTTGATTTGCATTTATTCATGGAAAATACAAGGTGTTTTGTGATTGAGTTCACGAAAGTATTTGTGATACAGTCTGCATATGTTATCAGAATTTTTAAAATGCTTGTCTGGACTATGAAGTTTAAGATTTTCAGGAAAATATTGAGGAAGAAAGTTTCATTGTGTACTTGGACAAAGCCTAAAATATTACAGAAGGTTAATGTATTATACAGATATTTCCTTATTTCAAAATAGAGGTTTTAATTTTTAATGATTCTTCAGTACTTTTAGTTAGCGATTTCTTGTCATGTTAGTTTTAATAATTTTTCTTGCCTTTTACCTACATGGATACTATGAAATTTTCATTTTTAATGTACTAGGAAGAACAGATTTATTGAGTCACTTAAGAGCCATAGAGCTTAGGTAGTTAGATCTTGCTGGAGGTTTTGGGGGGTTTTTAGTAACAATTAAGTTGTGGTATGTTCTAGCAAGTATTTTAAAGGCCAGTTCAAACAAGAAATTTAGATGAGGCTCACAAAACAAAGATAAAAGTGTCCCCATAATACCCCAGTTCAAAATGCTGCCCCTGTGAGGATTTAGTGTCAGACCACGAGGAGATGTGATGTGCCAGACTGAGCACTTGAGGAGTGCTGAGCCCTTCCTAGACAGCAGAGCAGGAGCTCCCCCTTGGCCACCAGGGCAGGGTGCCAGCAGAAATCAGATGTGAAGCCTCATGGTGAGATACAGCAAGCAGAATACTCCTAGCAGAGGGAGCAGAGCCCAGCCTGACACAGGCTGTGTTTGCACTGATCCCATTGATGCTGCTCACAGAGAGGGGGCTGGGGGATCGGTGGAGCTGTGCTTCATCTCAGCGTTCAACCTGCACCAGCCCTGCACTCAGCACAGCTTCACCAGAGCTCTGCAAGCATCCAGTAGCAGACACATTGTCCTGGGTTGAAGGGCAGGTGTCTGCCATTAAAGGAAGAAGCTTCTCTTTGAAATGGAGAATGTAAACCCCCTTCTCCAAATGATTATAATTTTGAAATTAAGGGGCTCTCAGGCAAAGATATGGGAATTAGGAATAACAGTTCTTTACTAGGAAAATTAAAATAGAAATACAGTATTACAAAGAACAATCCCAACCCTGACAGAGTCAGAATACAACCTGACACCCCATCAGTCAGTTGGGGTGTTGGTAGCAGTGCCATTAAATGGTGGCTGCATCCTCCTGCAGTGGCAGATGTGGTTCAGCTGGAGCAGTGCTCCTGTAGAAAGGGTGCAGTTTTCCGCTGAAGGTCCAGGGATGATGTGGAAAGGTCTGGCTTCTCCTCTGGAATCCAGTGGAAAGAAGGTACCTTGCTGTCCAAAATGTCAGTTTTTATCTAGGTGGGAAAGGCTTGGCTCCTCCCCCTGGCTGGAACATCTCCGAATGGGATGATATAATTTTATCAGTCATACAGTGGGACTTAATAGGCCAGCAGCAGATGGTATCTTCCTGGAGATATCATGGAGGAAGAATGGGTTGTGGAAAAGATAAAGATGACTGGTTTTAAAGATGGCTCATTAGCAGATAATATGTGCCACGGAGATAAGGAATCACTACCCCACCCAGCTTCAACAGATGGTGATAAAATACACGTTTCTGGTCACATCCTTTATTGAAATCCAAGACACATGTGGAAGGGGGAAATACCACTTTCTAGTTCTGGTGGAGCCAAGACAGCTAAAGTTGTGAAAACGGATGTCACCGTGCTTCCAAGGCTCCAGTGTGTTAGGAGCGATCTGGCATTAAAGAGCTGGGAAGGAAATATAGCTGAGGTCAACAAGGGCAATGCACATGGCAGCCAGTCAGAAGCTGGCATTGGGAATGTATCTCACCATGGTCATACACATTAATTAAAGAAGGATGTGTAATGACAGAAACCACAGACACGTAATGACAGGTTGCACACACAGCATGAAATGTGTGAAATCAAAATTAGGAAAAGAAGTGGAAACAGAAAAGCATTATAGAATCACAGATTTCACTTGGGTGTTTAGTATCTATCTCCAGGGCACTATAGATTTTGACAGCATAGCAACACTAAGAGAAGAAATCAACAGGTCCTGAAGTCCTTTATTTGCAATACAAAGACTACAGTTTTTAAATGTGGTGCTTAGATGAAAAAGCTCTGGTAAACCAGAAATGTCTCTGTTTGCTGTGTCTGTTTCCTCTTCTCATTAGGTCTTGGCAGTAGTGTAGACAAAATTCAGAATCTCTCTGAGATCTAAATCCTTAGCATGATTATGTTCTTTGCAATCATATATATTGTCACCCACCTAGGCCTAATAATTTTAATGAAATGTAAAAAATTTAATCCTTGAAGCACTAAAGTAAAATTGTAGTTTAGAGTGACCAGAATAGCACGACTTTAACTAAATAGCTAAAGTTGAATAGTAGGTATCTTTTGTGACAATGTTGCAAAGACTTCCAGGTAAGACGTGGAAGCTGTGAACTAGTTCTTTTAAGATGGTCCATCATAGATCAATTTTGTCTTGAATATCTGAAGGAACTGGAGCCTTTGTGCTTGTTCTTAGCCACCACCATTTCCTGCCACTCATCTCCTGGGATGAAAGGGGTTCTGAAAAAACCCATGTTGTAACACCCTTCCCTAACCTTCTTAAATGCAAGGGTAGCAAAGAGGAAAAAATTCTAAGTTGTCTTCCTAAAATATTACCTGAATTTGGATATGCTGTAACAAACTATTGTCAAGGATTGGAAAAGGGCACAGGTGAGATCTGCACAGAGATTATCCCAGGATGTGCCAAGGGCTAAACAATCCCTGATTAGCTCCTGGATTAACGGAGTCTTCATAAAAGCACTGTATAATTATCTTTTCTCCCTGCTTGAGCTCTGCACAGACAGAGCCAAGGATCTTACAAGGATAGAAAATGCTGTGATTAAAACCTGGTGGGTTTTTTGTTTGTTTTTTTTTCTCAATAATAGGCGGGCAGCAATTTCTATCAAACTGCTCTGTACATGAAAATCTGTCTTGCCAAAGCTGGAGTTGACTAATCACATGATGTTAGTTAATAATGAAAGCATGTCCCAAACTTGCCTCAGACAACTACCAATTTGTTTTTCAGAAACAAATAATGTCTTTTTCTGTAGAAATCCTTCTTTTCTATAAGCTTCTGTGATACTGGTGCTCAAGTGCCCTTATTTCATCAGCATATGGAGCAATAATAAACAGCTATGTTGTCTCCTCTTTTGGATCTTGATTGCAAAGAGCCATTTTCTGTCAGGCACTGAGAGCTTGTTTAAATATCATGCTCTGCACCATTGTATCTTCCCAAGAAGCAGGTTAATTTTGTCTAAACATTTTAATTGTGATCCTAAGGGAAGGGAAGTCATTGCCCATATTAAACATGAATCCCATTATACTAAAACGTTTATGTTTCTCAAAGGCTATTTATAGATGCTTTCCTAGTGTATGAAAATGTAAAATGCCAGAGCTGAACAATCATCTCCTGGCTGTGCTTGCCAGGCTGAACCTCAGCTTGTTTGTTCCAGTGGTCAGGCAGGGCATGTGAACAGGGCTCCTTTCCATGAATTCCTGGAAATAGTGGGGAGTGGCTCGTGGAGCCAAGGCAGGTGCCAGGGAGAGAGGGTGTGCTCAGCAAGAACAGAAGCTGGCCTGGCAGATGCACAAGGGAGAGAGAGCAGTGTGGGGATGCAAGTCCCAGAGGGACAAAACCAAACTGGAATTTAATCTACAGTAGATCTGTCACAAATGTGTAGTTAACAAAGGAATGAGGACATATTGCCATATTCTTGGCAGAAGGGTGGGGCACATGTTCTTCATCTTGGAGCAGATTTGTTTGCCTGCTTGATTCAAAACACCCTGAGCCAGTGTGAACCACTGGTCGTGCAGAGCCTACCCGTGTCCGCAGGGCTCTGTGCGGATTTAGATAATTTCTCACTCATGACAGCAACCAGCTCTTCCTCCCCACAAGTGGCCATGGAAATACAGTGCCAGAGTCTGTACTGCTAGTAACTTGTACAGCACAGTGACGTGGTTTACAGTGCAAGTATCTTTGCATTTTGCACTAAATGGAACCTGGATGTAGCAGTGGATTTCTTTCACAGCTTCTCACTTTTCAAGAGCTCATGAAGCCAGTGAAAGCCCAACTTCTCTACAGTTGGGAAACTGGCAACACTATAATCAAGGAAATGTGGGGATTCAACACAGTACAGTTGCTGTTACTTTATATATGCCATCAGGATAATGTATTTTTTCCAGATTATTAGTGAGAATGAACATCATTTTTAACATTTCATAGAAAGTATCACCAATAATAACACAGCACTCCTGGCAATACCAATACCACAGAAACCCATTACTTTTCTGGAAAGTATTGGAAGTGCAACTTAATTTCTATAAAGGCAAAACATCTAAGAAAGAGAAAGCCATTATATATTTCTCAGTACTCAGCATAGTCTCTTATGGTTTTGTGTTATTGATAAGAATGAGTTTTCCTTCAAAAACAGTTTCAATAAAGAAAATAAAGTTTCTGGGAAAACAACCTGATTTTTATAAAAAAAGATATTAGAATTCCTGGAAAACAATTTAATTTGGATTCAAAGACTTACATAAATCTGAAACATATAAATAGCAAAGGTTTAATTTTATTTTTCCCCCCAAAGATATTTTCTTTTTTAAACTTCTATTTTTTTGAAGTTAAATTTCGTGTGAATACTATTCTATATTTCTTCTCCTTGAAAGAACTTCCCCCTGTCCCCAGTATATTGAGACTGGCTGTAAACATTTCAACAACTAGCTGGCTGTAGACTGTAATTTCTTTCTGTTCATATATCATTACCTAGGAAAAAAACTATAATAAAACTGAAAGAGAGTAGAAAGTGCCAGTGAGAGCCAAGCTGTATCACCAAAACTTGCTCTTCTTTTCCTGTCCTTTCTCCTCCTTGACAGTATTTAATAGACCACCTGACCCTGCTGACAACAAAACTGTGAAACTGCATTTTCTAATATCCACAGCATCACAGGGAGCATCCATTTCTAGGAACCCCTGAGTGCTGAGCTAATATTGCAGGCTTATTTGGTCCTACATAATTAGTTATAATGACAAAAAGGACTACCAGAACATAAAGCCTTTACAGCAGGCACTGTCATTTCTGGGTGGTGTTTTATATTGTCTAGACTGTGGCTCTCCAGCTCCCATGGAACCTCAATTAATGTGCAACATAAAAGAGGGTGAAACATTTTGATTACTTGGAGTGTGGAGAGAAGAAACAATGCTAGCAATGTATTTTAGCATATTAATCTTACCCTTTTTAAAATAACATTGCATTTCTTTTTTTTTTTCTTGATGTTAAGAGGCAACTAATGTCTTGCAGAGCTTATACAGCAAATTAAACAGGAAGAAGACAGACATGTATTGTTTTTAGTATGTTTGTAGCCCAAGTAACTATATATGTCTGTGTGTATTTGTGCATGTTCATGCATACATGAATAATTTAATCAACTAAATAGTAACAGGATGTGAAGTTGAAATTAGTCATTGTTACAAAGGACATTTCTAAGTGCTATTAGTGCTTGGAGCTGTATCTATAAATCAAAATTGAAAACAGGCAGAACTTAACACCTTTAATTTAAATGGTGCTAAACTTGCCCATTTCTTGTTTAACTTATTAGTTAATATTATAGAAAATCTTTTGTCACTGTCAACAGATGGGTAGATTTTATCATCTTGGGCCTGTCTAGAGTCATTAATTTGCCAAGTTTAAGATGAAGAAGACTCAGTCATGTCATGACATCAGAAAATGTCTGACTGCTACACTAGTCTAAATGTCTGCAGGGAGTGGTCAGGAAGAATCCTTGCATTGGCAGTCAGATGTATTTCTTTTGGTTAGTACTGTGGATGTTTCATTCTTCATGCTAAAGTTAGCCTGACTTGAAAAGTTTTGGAGAAAAACAGGTAATGGAAGAGTGACTAAATACCATGTATATACACCACAGTGTAAACAATATCTACTGACAAGCCATTAATACAGTGTGCAGAAATTCAACATTCCTTTGTTATATTGGCTTTAAACTGCATATTTCATATGTTGGAGATTCATGCAGCCTTCATATGTGCCCATTTCAGAGATAAGGCTCAGTGAGGTTCTGTTTCACATGCTATATCCCACCAGAGAACAATGGTGAAGAGAAAATTACCAGTTTCAAATACAGTTTTCTGTTGGCCAAGAAGTGCATTTGCTTACAGGAGACACTTTGAGGTTGTGCAGTTGTAATTCAGTGTTCTGATTAAAGATGGTCTGAGGGTTTTAATTTCTCATTCCAAATTACACCTGAGAATTTACAAGTAACAGCAGAACACATCGTCAAATATTCACTGAGTTTCTGGCTCTCTCTTTTTTTCCCCATATTAATGTTAAAAAAGCCTTTTGCTAATTGTAGATATTTGATGGACTCACTCTATAATCCTATATCTATGTTGAGTAATTATATTCACGGGTCTTCATTGTAAGTTGCAAGTTAATACTTTGTTTTTCAGAAAAATCTTGCCAAAATTAGGGAGAAGGAGAGAATCTTTCCTTCTAAAGCTCTGCAAATATGTACCCATTTCCAACTGTGATACTGTGATAATATAGTGCTTAACATGCACCCTTTGCTTTTCTCAGTTGTATTTTTGTGATTATTATAAGAATGGTCTAAAACTGTGCTGTCCTCTGCCAATTTATCATTTTTATGACAGAAGCAAATGTCAGACTTGAGCAGTGACACAATGTTTTGACTTCTTTGAATATTATTTACCAGTGCAAGTTTTGAGCAGTTCACATTTGGCTGGCACTTCTGTTCGTAGCCAGTGAAACCTGCTCTGTGCTAAGATCAAAAGGAATCATTATTCTGATTCACTGAGCATAAGGAGTCATAAAGATATTCTTACAACACTCTGGCAAGGACAAAAAAATAGCTTGGCACTAAACCATGTATAGGGCTGTGATTATAACATAATGGCAGATGATGAAAATTAAATCCATTCCTAGAACAAGACTGTAAAGATTTATCTAACTATAGTCTGTAACAGGTAATTTGCTTGCTCTTGTTTGGCAGCAGGACCCACGAGGTGCAGAATCAGGCAGAAGAGTGGGTTATGTCTCAGGGTGACTTACAGAAGAGTTCAGCTGCTGTTTCACCCTTTTAAACCTTTGTGCCACAGATACTCCTCTGATTTTCAGTTAAGAGCAAAGCCTGAGATCTGTAGACTCAAGGAGCAGTAAAAGGGACTGGTATACCCTAACATAGGGGTGGTCCTGACATTTAAAATTAAGAAACTTTTTCTAGGCCTAAGAATTATTTGATTTTGGCAGAGAAAGTTTCCTTTGTGGTTTTCCTGAGAAAACAGTAAATTAGAAATATATATGTGAATTACAGATGATTTTGCTAGAACCCTTAACATTGCAGTTCTGCATTTATTTGTAGACTGTTATTAAAAAATGCAGAGGAGACTTACCTCTTTTCCCTCTCTTTCTGTACCTGTGGTAGCTGACCTAGCATGTAAAAATCACATGTGGCTCAGGTCACAGTGACTGAGGACAGCACCAGTTGATTTTCCTCTCCCCTGGTGGCTTTTCAGAGGAAGAGATTTTGCCAGCTCCATGAGTTGAGAGCCAGGATAGAGGAGGAAAAGCAAGCTATGTCAGAGAGAGGAACTGCTTCTTTGGTGGCAGATTATTTTCTCATTCAAATGTACTTATTCTTTGTGATGGTCAACCTGATTGAACACTTTCCTGAGCCATGTCAGATTTGATCCAGAGAAGCATAGTTTCAGCAAAAACCATAGTTTCAGGAGAAAAAAAAGGATTTTGCACTTGCAACATGGGAGCCAGTACATTGTCTAGAAAATGGGCCTCTGGGATCTCAACCTATCATCACTGAAGTGTGAAGTTCTAATTGTATTGCTTTTCATAATGTATCTGCTACATAAATATTATTCAATACCTGCAAATCTGCACAAGTGGGAAATGGAGAGGTTATAAAGCAGGGAAGATTTATGCCAGCTAGATGCTGGGCTGTCATGATTAAAAATTTTCCCCCCATTATGTGCATCCTATTGATCATTGCAGGAAGCAGAAAATTGTGCTGTTCATTGATTTTGCGTGGCTGCAGAATGCATTAGGCCTGATGCATTTGATGGGTAGCCAGGCTTTCAAAGGAAGTTCAGTTAAGCTAATCTTAGTTCAGAGGAATATGCACAATGGAATAAGAACCCTTGTAATTGCAAGAGCAAATAGAAGAGTCAGAGGACTGTATTATGAGCCATATCAGCATAAGAATTAGACGTGAGTCTTCCCAAGACACAACAGTAAAACACATCAAGGCTTTGATGCTGTTTTTCATGAACGTAGCAATTACTGGATGAATTGGGTTTTAGTTTCTCACCCATCAGCCAAGATAGTGAACAAAAAGCAATTAGTTCTTCTGCCTCCTTAGCAAAGGAGGGGGTGTTATCAGGTTTTCATCTAGCCCTTAAAATAAGATGGTGAAGAAAGTAGTTTGAATCCAAAAGTGGAGTAGGAAGGATACAAGGGAAAAGGGGAGAAAAAAAGAAAGAAAATTTGCAGGCAGAGGGAATTTTACCTTTGAAATTTGTTTCTACCGATTTGGTCCTTATTATCTCTGTCTTTTTATTAGCTTATGATAATGCTTGGTGTCATCTCTGTATCACAAGCTGCATTTCCTATGAACAAAGGCTTTGAGCAAATTTAATCCCCAAAATAAATTTTGTCAGTATCTAATGCAGGGATTAATTCCAATCTTAGAAATAAAGAGAAGATTATTTTGCATCCCAGCTGGATGCTGTCTTACTGGCATGATAATATAATGTAAAGAGTTACATCTCTGTGATAAAGGAAATATTAAAACTGCATGTATCTTTGGGTAGTGCATCAACTCTTCCTGGGAGTCCAAGACATACAGATCATTAAACATCTGAGTCACTTCCAATAGTGACACCCAAGTCACTTGGATCCTGCAAAACTTTGGAAGGGTACATATCCTTAAGCATAAGAACATATTTAGTCCAGATTTTTGTTCTGTACTTGTTAGTTCTAGCAATTTTATCAAGAAAAATGTGTATTGAAATTGCTATCTATAGAGTATGTTATGCTTCTTTTCTGTTAAAAAATGGTAAAAAGCTACCAGCAATAATAAGTATTTTTAATGTAATATATACATATCTGTGTTTACTCAAATAATATCTTAGATCAGGTAAAAAACATCAGATTTTCTGCAACAATGGCAAATGTAAAAGCGCAGCTACTTTGGCTTTCCCATATCCATTAGGTGAACAAAAATTATATTTGACCTTCCCTGCATAAAACCAGTAACAAGTGAGGTTGGAGAGCTCTGTTTATATGTTTGCTAGTGGTTAGTAATATGAAGTTTTGGAGAACAGAAATCCTAATCTGTGATGAAGAAGCAAAGCCCTGTACAGTAGTTTAGTTATTCCACTGCTTTCTAAATACAGCCATGTCTGGGGGATTAAAGCAACAGCAACAAAAGCAGTGTTGTAACACAAAATGTCAGTGTTGGAAAGAATGGGAAATGACATAAGGAACAACGATCACAGCTCTGCACTGAGGTCTTTAGCTGTGCAACCCAGAGGATAGATTTGCTCTTGTCTGGAAACCAGCCCAGCTCAATTTAAAAGACCAGGCTCAGGAATTACTCAGACACAATATGTCTGACTAGACTGGAGCAATTGAAATATTTGCCCACACAGTTGCTTATCAGACAATGTATTCTTCTTTTGACAGACCTTTCATCAATATTATTTAACAGTTGTTTACTCCTAGAACATCCAATTATCAATTAAATGTTATTAAAAGCATTGCATCACTTTTCACTGATTTAATTCTGCTGTTTCCTCAGGAAGATGTCACAGACCACAGGCTTTAACTTCTCCTAGTAGGCAAATCTGAACTGTAATTCTGTACTGTGCATCAAACTGCATGGCTATAAATAATAAGGGGTCACAAATGAGCACATGCAGAAACCCTGGGGTAAAACCAAAAAAAGAGCTGATAGATAAACCACTTGCTAGCTTAAGGTTCTCTGCTGAAAAAGCAGAGGGTTTCCTCTCTTATTGTGCACACTATTTCATGGTGACAGCTCTGAGATTTTAGGCCTGTAAAACCCACTGTACTGCCTATATTCCCTGTATTCACAGTAGCTGGCAAAAATCATTGCAAGGCAATTATGATAAGTACCAAGACAGAGGAAAGAAAATGAGATAAAATGCAAATGAAGGGAGGTGATTCTGAAGCCGTGGGGTGTGATCTCAGTGCCTCCTGTGGGGCTGTGAAGAGGCACAGAAATGAACTATACAGTCTTGCTGTTTCATAATTTTTGCCATAGGATTTATTTTGCTGACTCCTAAAAGTATAATTTGCAGAAATTAGGTGTTCATAAGTCACTTGGGTCCTATTCTGGAGGGCATATAGGAAATTTGGTAGGGGTAGGGGAAGAAGCAGCTCTAAAACTTGAAATTAACATTTTCATTTTGTGTTGCTAAATACAAAGAATTTTTATTTCTTGTGAACCATGTGAATGAAAGCTATCGAATATCACAGCCAAGTCGGTAATGGTCTTCGATCACTGTGGCTGTCAACAAAAAAGCTCTAAAAAATCCTAAGAGTTGGCTTTTAAAACATGTCACTGGAATATGTTAGTTTATCTAAAACTTATGGCTGCTTCTGCTACAGAGTCAGACTTATCTGCAAAAGGTGTCCTGCATCCCATATGGAAATTAATAGTTCTTCATCTGTCATGACTTCATAAAGTAATGATATTTTGGATAAAAAAGCCAAACAAAGGTCAATATTGTTTTCAAGAAGAGTAAAGTACTAATTTGTTGCTCTGTTTGGTTTGCTTTGGGATTTTTTTTTTTTAAACAGGAATTTTTTTGAACATGAAAGAGAGCCAGAGAAATACAAAATGGTTGTATAAGACCATGAAAATTCAAATAGAAAAAAAATTAAAGAATTTGATGAACTATGTAGGATCCGTTTAAGGGTCCAAGATCATGGTCATTCTTATAGTTCACAAAATTTGGGTGGTGTTACAGTGTCCAGTCTAGAGTAACAGCATGTCTCATATGAGTCTTCTAGCAGGGAGGGAATCTTACCAGTTTGTTTAAGAGAGGTGAAGCAGCAAATATTATCATTATGATGGGAAAATAAAGTTTAGCATATTTTAAACTGAAATGAACCATCTCAGTCCTCCTCACAGGATTTCTTCTCTGGGCACTGAGGTGTGCTCCACTCAATCTGCATGGGATTTTGTCACTGTGCCATGAGAAAATCTGTGTGTTTCTGCAGCCCTGGCCAAAACATTGATGCTACTTTTTTGACAAGTTTTTTTCAATATTACTTTCTTCTTTTCTTTCCTGAAATCTCCTCTCTCTCCTGCCACCCTGCTCCCCTCCCATCCTATTACCCAGAGATTAGTTAGCTGTATCTAATACAGAGCAAGAACCAAGGTACAGCTTCTGGGGCTTTTAGGAGATTGAAGAATGAAAAACTTTTTGACACAGTCCCTGAAACACAGGTAGAATGAATTGCTGAGGAATCCCAAACAGCTTGTATCCATTTCTGTGACTTGCCTGACAGTTCACATATATAATCTGTGGCATTTTCTGACCTCCAGCTTTGCATTCTGGGTCTATTCTGTCATCCTAGAAATGCTTTTTGTTCACCAAACACCCTTTCTTATAAAATTCCCAAAATTTTGAGTTGTGTAGGGTTCACTTCTGGATGTCATGGTACATCAGAGTGTTTTTAAGTATTGCTCATTTAGACAGCTGCATAGTGATAAGCACCAAAAAGCAGGTTATCGTATTCTTCATGGCAGGTCATGCATGACTTTCATGCATTATTTGTGTCCCAAATAACTTTGATCATTCCACAAAACATCCTATTAAGTGTTTGCTATTTAATGATACAAATAAAAGAAAAATTGTCATATCTGAAACTGGTTTTCCTCCCTTTTGATAGAAATTGAGGTTGTTTTTAAATTTCCATTAGATCTCCTTTTTAATTATAAACCATGGTTTCTTTTATTTCAGACTGCTAAATGCAGTGGAACAAATTATTTCAGAGAATTAAGTTCTATTTAGATTAATTTTAATTTTATTAACATTTTGCCCATAGGGTTTGCCTTCTGTGTGTGTTTGGTAAGAGAGAACTACTTTTTAAAAATACAGTACTATAAAAAATACATACTAGAAAATGGTAAAAGGTGCATGGATGAGGAGGTGGAAGAGAGAAATAACTAAGTATCAGTTGTTAGAGATGCTAAAATTAAGTCATAGCTATTTGCTTACCCCAAAATTAGGTAAGCTATTAATTGCTGAGAGCTGAGGATGAATTCCATGCCATGTCCTCTATATCATGTGTCCATCTGGCTTTATTATAAACCTGCTGTGGTGAACGTGCCTCCAGCACTCTGGGGAGTGTCATGCTCCATGCTCTGCCTCTTCCCCATCTAAATGCTTGCTTCCCTGGGCAGCATTATTTACCTGAGCAAATGGCTTTGGGCTGTCCTGGCCAGCTCATCCCCAGCTGCAGCTGCAGTGCCTTGGCAGGAGCTGCCTCTCCAAGCCCTGGGCCACACAGCTCTGGGGTGACCCTCAAGGAAATGTGAGCGCACCCAGGGAACTCATTGACCTTGCATTCCCTGTGGTTCTTCACTGAAGATTTGAACCACTGCATTTGACCTTAATTTCTTCAGAGCATTTAAAATGAGCTAAGGTTTAATACCTGCTTTTGTCCTTTCCTGAAGTGCAGTCACTGTGAATTGCTTAATTAACTCATTAGGGCCCTAAGCCAAGCAGGTGTCTAAGCCAACCTTGCCTTTAAGACCCATCGTGAATGGGCTGGAACTACCCAAGACTAACCCCACAACATGTTCTTTTCCATGTTTGAAAACCTCAGCCAACACAATGTAAAGTCAAAGGGTGTTTGAAGACAGTTTGACAAACTGTTTTCCTTTAGTCTTAAAAATACACATAGCTCTCTGTTTCCTTGCAAAAAGAATCAGTGCTGCTGTTTGTTCTTGATTTTTATTAGAAATTATTTGTAGCCTTCTAACCCCATGTTTCCTAATTTACTTGAAGATTTCAAGTTGCCTCAGTTTACCTTGTTATCTGGATTCCTTCCACTTTGCCAGAAGCAATATTAAAGTTTGAAGCAAATGTTATAGTGCTCTATTACTTCTCTTGTCTTTTGCTGTAAAAACTTTCTCTGGAGTATGGGTGTTTACTGTTTGGTTGTTTTACTTTTTACTGTTTAGTTTTTTATTAGAGAGTGATAATTAAATTGGAAAGTGGCAGCGAGAAGCACTGCTCAGAGTGGAAAGTTATCCTTTGAAATAAGGTTTTGTAGCATTTTCGAAGGAAACAACATAACAAGCAGTAAGACAGGGAAGCAGACCTGTTATCTGAATGTAACAGATACAACTAGTAAGTAAAATATAGAAACAAAAATAACAAATGATACGTTGTAAATCACATCCTCCTTTATCCTGATAGCACAAAAAGGAACTTAGGAGTGTGCTTTCTTTGTGCTAAGAATTTTCTTAGCAATTTTAACAGTTTCTTAAGTTGCTTCTGTGCCCTATACAATGTGGTAATTTTGTCAGTTAAGTACATCTCAAATTCCAAATTCTGTGGAATAAATCTGCTCTTTCATGCAAGTAAGCTCCAATGGACTAGAAGAATGTAGGAAGAGTAAAATATGTTGGCTGGAGAACAAACCCCATTATGTTTCCCATCATGGAAAAAGTGAGATTCCATAATGTTTGACTGTTCCATTTTTTGCTCTTATGGAGGAAAAAAAATACTCTGTGCTTCATTTCAATGCTAATGGTTAAACATTCTCTTGCCTATCCTTCCCTCCCCCAAGAAAAATATTTTATCTCTGAGTCTTGGATAAAAATATTTTATTTCAATAATTTAGATTAGATTTTTTTTTTTTTAAGATTTTGTTAGCATACAAATCAGTATTTTCCTCTGAAAAGGGATGTTTTATTCAACCAACGGAAATTCAACCAATCTCTCCATCATACAAGTTTAGGTTCTTCTACCATAAGGTGGCTTTCCTGTGATCTATATGACAGCTAACCCATTCTTCCTGTGAAATGCAAGAACTGGGGGAGGGGGAAAAAAGGAAGGAATTATAATATTATGTGCCTTATAATTATATTATATAGTGACTGTATGGAAGGATAAATGCAGACTTTTTTCCATGAGCAACAAGTAGTCATAAAGCTGGAGCCAGCAGCATTACTCATATTCAAGGCAGCTACTGGCCTTTATAAAGCGAAGAAAAATGCTATTTTTTTTTTTTTAATAAATATGATCACAAAATTTAGAGATCAGTCCAGATGACAGAGAGAGTATTTCATCAGTATGCCATTAACCATCACTTCTTCAATACCAAAATAAGAAGAAGCATGCTGATTATTTTGTAGTGAACCTCATTGTCAGCAAAGTAAATTCTGCATTCTCAGAAAAATTTTCCTGCTATAAATATATATCAAAGAAGTAGTCTATTGGACAGAGACAAATCAATCAATAGTGTTTCCTTAGGAACTCTATGAGTCACTTCTTTTAGAGCCTTCCCCCCCGTGGTAATTTCTGTAAAGTTTTGCTATGCGTAGTCAATACAAGGGCACTGCACACACCCTCCAGCAGCCATGAAGCCACAATATCCTGCTTTTAAATGTGTAATTTATGGGTTTTTTTCTGTATAAATATGGATTGAATACTCCTATTTTGTGTTTCCACTTCAGTATGCTGCAGAGAAATCTGCTTCAGTATTTCACAATGCTATTTCTGAAGTTTTTGTTCTCTGGTTCAATTACTTCAGAAGCCAAAATTGATAAGGTACATGCAAAATGTTTGAGTTGGTTATCTGATCAAGCACGTTTGAAGGGTTATCTCCTTTTTCTCAGAGAGTTTCAACCTCATTTTTTCTGTGTCCAGTAACATTCTCAAAATGCAGTGTTTGAAGTTAGTGAAAAGACAGATACAATGGCAAATTGGAAGGGCCACAGGAAGGATCTTGCTGCACTGTAATAATTTCACCTTTTTAGTGTAAGAAGTCTTTCAATAGCAATACAGAATTACTTCATTTGGTAAACCCTGGGGCACAGCACCTTGCATGCCTGTATCTAGATGAACCAGGTAATTTTACAGACTGACTGGAAGTTTCAATGACAATTAAAACCATGTAAAAATTACATGCACTAAGAAGCCAATCTAGTCTTACCAACTTTAAAGGACTTGCAAGACAGATTCCTTCCTCTCATTTTTCTCATACTTGTTCTTTTTTTTTGTTCTCTGTGAAGAGATAAAGCATTCAAATCATCTTGAAGATACTCTAATGGCTTACTAGAGTAACATTTACAAGCTCCATGTACAGAGGGTTTCAAGAGCATTTAAAAAGGAACACAGCACTATCTATTTTTGTCCATTCATTGGAAGATTTAAAGCTAAGTTTTGTGACAGGAAAAAACCAGGATGATCTTGAAAGTTTTCTAGCTTGAGCTGAAGAATGCAGGATGAAGGGGGTTAATAGATAAAGTACTGCAACTGTCTTTTAGAGATCAGTAATTCTGAAGTGAAAACCCCTGCATCATCACAACCAAATTTAGATAAATTTTCTTCTCAGATGATAAAGTTCATTGTTGACCTGTTCTTCTCTTGCATTATTTGTGCAGCTGCTTGTGTTTCTATTAGTGGTTATGAGTATTTACAGCCCATCTACCTGATTTTACAACATCTTTTATAAAATTCCCTGCACATAAATATTGCAAAATAGGTCAAATTTCAGAATGTGTTTTTAAAAAGGTATAAATTCTATTTCATGGTGATTATCACATTGACTACACAACATAATTTTTTAAAATAATTAAACTGTTCAGATTAGTTTTAATCTCTGCTTGATTGCTGTATGGGTAGCTGTAATTAACCTCTACTGATGTTAATTATGCACAAAGTGGGATCTTGGAGCTGCTGACCATGCAATTTGTTAAACAACTCAGGAGGTGATATGGCTTGCACAGTGTTTCTATGCACTCTTTCAACTTATGGTACAATGTGAAGTCAAAGTGATGAGAGCTGTGCTTTGAAAAAACATACAGAATTTGTTTGCTCAGTAAAGTCATTGAAGTTCATTTGTCTTGGAGTCAAAACAAGTAGAGGTGTTGCCAAGAGTCCTTCAAAAAACTTTTGTAGAAGTTTATAAAGTCAAATTAAACATGATTAAATTCCTCAAAGGACTCTTTTTCATGAAGGCCCAGTTCCACTAAGAGCTTGTACACAGAATAGGAACAACATTTCATGTACTCCCTTGGCACTGATTTACAGGTGCTGGCAAGAAACCCACAAAATGTGGAAGAGTGAGGACACAGGTCTAATATACTTCATGTTGTAAGGGTGTTGGTATTTCAGTAGAAAACTGCTCAGGAGTTATCCTATGTAAAGATGAAATTTTATAGGTCAGTTTATAAGATTTTTAGGAAAAATTTTTAGGAAAAATTTTCACTCCATTACCCTACAGAGGATTAACTTCTGTTTCACACAGGGATCAAACCAGTTTATCAGCTTCTCCAAGCTGCAAGCAATGCTGGAATTAGAATTGCAAATAATTCTACAGACTAAAGCAATTAGACTGAAGCAGCCTATTTTTTGTTAAAATGAAGAGAGCTTTACTGTTTAAAATGCATGTTTAAATGTGTGTTAAAACAAAACAACAAGTTTGTGATTTGTTTGTAAACAAGTGCAGCAAAGAACCCAGGACAGAAACTCTCCATTAATAAGAGGGAGCTCAGGGATCAGTCTCTATCAAGAGAAGGGCTGGAGCCTGTGGGGCTTCTGAAAATATCTGCTCTTTGATAATCGCTATATGGAAATATGGTCTTTATCTTCCAGTTCGGTCAGATAGCAGGAATAGCCAGGAGGAAAAATGTTGTGATGGTGATGACTGTGCTCTGCAAAATTATTTTGATTCACATGGCACTTTAGATTTGTAGAGTTCCTTGGTGCAAAGAAACTTCTCCAGAGTTATTCCGCCACTTGTGCACCATCTTGCCATTGAAAACAACAAGCGAGAACTTAATAGTTTGATGCTCTTTGAGTACTAACTTGCTTCACTAGCAGCAGAAAAATATCAATGCCATATTATTATCATTTCTTCATATTACTAAATTCAATTTCACTGATGGTTTTGTGCAACTTGGAAATAAAACGCCTAATATTAAAGTGGGACTAAGTCAATACAATATGAAAACATATGAAGAAAAATGTATCTGTGATTTTTACAAGACATGTTAAAGCATTTGGGAAGCAAAAGCTTGAAAAATGTTATTTGAGCCAACATATTTCTTCAGAAGAGCTAGAAATCAGCACATTTAAGGCTGATGAAGCTACAAAAAGTTATTTTCCTTTAATGTAATCACTCCTACATAATTGCACTGTGTGAGCATAATAGAGCTCCAAAGCAGAATGATTATATGTGACACAACAAAAGAGTTTGGTAATAAAAAGTAAAAAAAAAATATTAAAAACTAAAACCAGAGACAGTTTCTTTCTCCTCAGTATTCCAGATGCAAGATGAGAAACAGCAGGCCAGCTGCTTGCCCTGTGTCTCCATTCGGGCCCTGCCACAGGAACACCTCAGCACTGAGCACTGCCTCGGGAATGGAGGTGGTTGCAAATGCTGGGCACAGAGCTAAAATCGCAGCCCAGGCTGCAGAGGGCTCTGCTCCCTGTGCGGATGAGGGCCAGCATGGGCCGAGCCCCGAGAGCTCTCAGGGACACGGGGGGATCCGTGGCCAGCACCTTCCGACCCGTGCCCATGTCTCCCGCTCCCTCGTGGCCATGGCAGGAGCTGGCTGGGATGGCCCTGGCAGGAAGGTTTCCTTGCATTCCTGCAGCTTAGCCTCTGACTGTGGCTCTGTTCCTCTCTCTTCCAGCCCTTCGAGCCCTGAGGGAAGACACGAGCCCCTCCGTCACGAGCCGGATTATCCAGCTGACGTTGAACAGAAGATCTGCCCGACTTCATCAGCTGGATCGGAAAAACCAGTGGCCTTCTGCGACCTTGCCACTGAAGATGGGACCAGCTGCAGAGCACACGGGACCAGCTGGAGCTCCAGGCACAGCTCTTGCTGGTCACAGCTGAGCCTGTGGCAAGCTCCAGGAGCTGCTGCCATCTCCTCCCTGCTGCAAGCTCCTCCTCCATTCCTCAGGCCCTGCCCCTTCCCAGTTTTGCCTCCCAGTTCACCCCTTTTGCTTGCATTCCCTTAGTAGAGTTTGGTTTGTTCACTTTACCCACGTCTCTGTGGAGCCTGAGCAGTGCCAGCCCTGAGCCCTGGGACACACAGGGCCCTGCTGCTCTCTCTGCCGCGCTGTGCTCTGTGCACGGACAGAGAGCAACAGGGCAGCTCAGGCTGCAAAGGGCCCTGTCCTGCAGGGCCCCTTACACAACACCGGGGTTAAAGGTTGTGCTGAGCACGCTGAAGGGGACAAGGAGCCTGGGTTTTAGGAGGGCCAGCTTGAGTATGCTCTGAGCCCAGCCTTGAGGGATTCTTTGGCATTCCAACTAGGTTATGTCATCAGCCTCCTGTATTTTTGACCCAGAAAAATCTTTCTGAGATGTTTTCTGCCAAACCTCTCAGGGTTATGGTAATAATTGGCAGAATTCTGTTTTCTATCCTTCAATTCCATGATTCTAGGTGTGCCTTCCAAATGCTCCACACCTGTTTGAAATCTTAAACATTACCCACCTGTCTCGGATATCTCTGTTTTTGGATCAGTGCATGATCAGGCAGTGCCTGAGTAGGGTGAGGTTGTGTTTGTGAACTCTGCCTAGCTAGAGGGCCCAAAGGCTATGATTGGTGTTTAAGTGATCAGCCATTTTGCCAAACACTAGTCCTTGCATCTTACTGGTTTGTTGTTAACTATAAATCGTTTGCACAATGCATATGGATTTCAAGAATCTACCAGGGCCAGCAGCAAGCTGGTTTGTGCAGGCCAGGCACTGTGGAGAGTCCTTCCCTGAGCACTTGGCCCGTCTGCGTGTGTTCAGAGCTGCCTTTGGGGCACGTTGGGTGGCCTGGGGGTGGCCCCAGGGCCTGCAGCAGCGTGTCCAGGGGCCCTTGACATGGTGAGCCTGGTCACCGTGGAACCAGGGAACAGGGTGTCCAAGGGCCATGGTGATTTCAGTGGAGCCCAGTCACCCCGTGGAATAGGGTGTCCAAGCAGCCCTTTGTGACACGCGGTGACATAGGTGCTGGCGGCGAGGCGGCCACGCCAGAGTGCTCGGTGCTCGCCACGGGACAGGACGCAGAGAGAGGTGCTGTGAGGAGTCCCCGCACAGCCAGCTCCTTCGTGCCTGACCCAGAGCTCTTCCCGAGCACTATTCGTGTGGCTGGACTGTGCCACTGCGCCACTGGTAGCTCTTCCAAGGCATCTGCCATCCCTGCGGCCAGTGCCTTCGTGGCCAGGCCGTGGGACTCAGTGACCCCAATTGCTCACGAGGAGTTTCCTGTCGTTGTGGCAGGAGCCCTCGAGAGCAGAGCGAAGGACTCGCTGTCCTGCAGCCTTCCTCAGGCTTCTCCATCGCAGGCGCCTTCAAGGGGCGACTGCGACACTCGCTGCCTCGGGCCTTTCTGAGGGGTCTCGAAGGTGCCCTCGAGGTCCAACAGCGGGATGGCAGGCAGAGCGTTCAGCCTGTTCAAGACACTTCAGGGCAAAAACAAGAATGGCTCCGCAGCTGCCCCAGCACAGCAGCCTCGAGAGCCGGAGCAGTTGCAGTCACTGCAGGATGGTGAGTGGCAGAGCTGGGCCGTAGGGCTGGTGCTCAGTGCCAGCTTGGCCCAATCCCATCTCATCCCATCCTCTGTGAACATGCCTACGCACAGGGGCCGGGGCTGCTCCCCCAGCGGCCCTGCTACGTCTCCTGGCCATCCGGGGCTGTCCCTGCCCGGGCAGCGCAGGGCTGGGCTGTGTTCTCTGCTCTCTCCTGCAGCCCCTCAGCTCTGACTGTGCTCGCTCTGTGCCAGATGCAGTAAAGGATGGGACACAGCAGCAGGACCCTGCCCGTGGCCGCTTGCGCAGAGCTGTGAAGGTACGTGCGTCCATCCCCACTGGGGCCGGGCCTGCTGTCCCTGCTCAGCCCAGCACCGTGCGTGGAGCACTCCATGGAGCATCCCTCCCTTCCCGCCCCCCCTTCTGCTGCAGGCGCTGCAGGCGCTGCAGAGGTTTCTGAGCGTTAAGCGCAGGAAGAGCATGGCCACAGCACCCGAGGACACAGCCCAGCCTGACTCCGGGCCGAGCGAGCTGCCAGCAGAGCCGGGTCCCAGCACAGAGTCCTCTGCATGTGCAGCAGACTCGGCCAGGGCGGAGGCTGGCACGGCCCGGCCTGAGAGCATGGCCAGCATGGACAGCACAGACAGCCTGGCATGGAGCACCTCAACACCTGACTCCGTGCACAGCCAGACGGACATTCCTGCTCTCACTCTGGGTTTTTCCCAGGAGGAGGATGTTTTTTCTCCGCAGCAGGTAAGTACCCTGA
Source organism: Muscicapa striata striata (assembly GCA_030060385.1). NCBI lineage: Eukaryota > Metazoa > Chordata > Aves > Passeriformes > Muscicapidae > Muscicapa > Muscicapa striata. The sequence goes on along the minus strand of JAREIS010000056.1, from coordinate 7,636,190 downwards.
GGCCAGGGCTGAAGGCCTCCCAGGATTGTGTGGGCCCTCAAGCCACCTCTGCTGTGCCCCCTCAGCCCTTGAGGCCAGCACAGTGTGGTGAGAAGGCAAGAGCTTCTTGGGGGAAGCTGAGGATGTCGTTCCCATGGACAGCACTCCCAAGTCCCGCTGCTCCCAGCTCTCCTGCCTCCCGCTTCAGCTGCCCAAGTGCCTCGGCACAGGCCTCTGGCCTCTGGGCCCTGAGGCAGCTCGGTGGCATTTACAGGGCCAGGGCCCTGTTGGTGCTGCAGCCCTCCAGGGCTTCACAGCACAGCCCTGTGTTGCACACAGAGCAGAGGAATGAGCGGCCTGTATGGACACCTGGTGGAGCAGCTGGCTGACCCAGATGAGGAGATGGTTGTGATGGCCCTCTCTGAGCTCGCCCACGTGCTGCAGAAGGAAGACCTGAAGGCACCCAGCGACACCACCCTGAAGCTGGCTGAATCACTCCTGCCATGCTTTGAGAATGTAAGGCTCTGTGCCCACGGTCACTGGATGCCACCCGGAAACATTGTGTCCTGGGCAGTTTTGGGTCTTTACCACGCTGGGCATGGAGTGGTTGGTGCTGAGGTCTTCTCCTTTCTTTCCTCCAGGACAACAGCCAAGTGCAGCTGCTCTCCATCCAGCTCTTCTGCAAGCTGATGGAGCTGGCAGTGGAAGAGGGGAAAGAGGCTCTCATGAAAACCGTGAGCCAGAGCCTGTTCCCACTCTTGCTGCGCTGGCATGATGAGAACCAGCACGTGGCAAAAGTGAGGTTTTGTGCCCTGCTGCTGCATCCCTGGCAGGGGCTCGGCTGCCTCCTGCCCTGGCGCCTCGCAGGCTCAGCCTGGCCCTGGCCTCGGTACGGGACGTGGGTCCCAAGCCCCGGCTCTGGTGCCACCTCCAGCTCTCTGCTTCTCTGCAGGCTTCTCAGGAAACCCTCCTTTGTGCAGCACGCTTCCTGCAGAGGAGGGATATCGAGGAGCTGGTGAGCCAGGAGCGGCGCATGAAGGTCGCCGAGTGCCTGGTAAGGCCAGCCGGGAAGCCCCGGCCGCAGCCCGGAGAAGCCCCCTGGCCCCGGAACTCTGTGGGCCGGGAGGCCAGGGCTGGGTGCCCAGCCGAAGGGAAGAGCCCGCGCCGAGCCTTTCCTCCTGGCTCTCTCCGCAGCTGCTGCAGGACGAGAGCCGAGCGGCCGAGCTGCTGCGCTGGGTCGTGCCGTGCCTGCAGAGCCCACAGCAGTGCCTGCGAGAGGCGGCCGTCCGGTTCATCGGTGAGCCCCAGCCCGCCATCCCCTGCCTCCCGCCCGGCGCTGCCCCGGCAGCGGGAGCCCCTGGGGCAGCTGTGCCACTGGGGCCACCACGGGCTCTGTGTTGCCAGGGCTCGCCGGAATGCTTGTGAAGGGACAGAAGGAGGAGCTGCAGGTCCTCAGCGAGGGTGAGTGAGGGCAGCCACCCTTGTGGCAGCAGGGGCCATCGGAGCGAGCTGCAAATGCCGGGCACGGAGCTAAAATCGCAGCCCGGGCTGCGGAGGGCTCTGCTCCCTGTGCGGATGAGGGCCAGCATGGGCCGAGCCCCGAGAGCTCTCAGGGACACGGGGGGATCCGTGGCCAGCACCTTCCGACCCGTGCCCATGTCTCCCGCTCCCTCGTGGCCATGGCAGGAGCTGGCTGGGATGGCCCTGGCAGGAAGGTTTCCTTGCATTCCTGCAGCTCGGCCTCTGACTGTGGCTCTGTTCCTCTCTCTTCCAGCCCTTCGAGCCCTGAGGGAAGACACGAGCCCCTCCGTCACGAGCCGGATTATCCAGCTGACGTTGGACAGAAGATCTGCCCGACTTCATCAGCTGGATCAGAAAAACCAGTGGCCTTCTGTGACCTTGCCATTGAAGATGGGACCAGCTGCAGAGCGCACGGGACCAGCTGGAGCTCCAGGCGCAGCTCTTGCTGGTCACAGCTGAGCCTGTGGCAAGCTCCAGGAGCTCCTGCCATCTCCCTCCCTGCTGCAAGCTCCCTCCCTCCTTTCCTCAGGCCCTGCCCCTTCCCAGTTTTGCCTCCCAGTTCACCCCTTTGCTTCGCATTCCCCGATTAAAGTTTGGTTTATTCACTTTACCCACGTCTCTGTGGAGCCTGAGCGGTGCCAGCCCTGAGCCCTGGGACACACAGGCCCTGCTGCCGTTCTCTGCCGCGCTGTGCTCTGTGCACGGACAGAGAGCAACAGGGGCAGCTCAGGCTGCAAAGGCCCCTGTCCTGCAGGGCCCCTTGCACAACACCGGGGGGTTAAAGGTCGTGCTGAGCACGCTGAAGGGGACAAGGAGCCTGGGTTTTAGGAGGGCCAGCTTGAGTATGCTCTGAGCCCAGCCTTGAGGGATTCTTTGGCATTCCAACTAGGTTATGTCATCAGCCTCCTGTATTTCTTGACTCCCATTAAAACAACCCATATGGTTTCTTTTCTGCCAAGCCTCTCATATTTGCACAGAGTTACTCCCATATAAATTGGAAAAATCTGTTTTTCTTCCTTCGAATCCATGATTCCAGTAAAATCTTCCAAATGCTCCTACCTGTTTGAAATCTTAAACATTACCCACCTGCTCTCGCGTTGATATCTCTGTTTTTGTGATCTTGCATTCAGTGCATAACAGATCAGGCAGTCCGTGAGTAGGGTTGGTCTTTGTGTTTGTGAACTAGAACTAGTAGAGGGCCCAAGGCTATGATTGGTGTTTAAGTGATCAGCCATACCAAGTAACGGTCCTTAGCATCTTACTGGTTTGTTACATATAAATCACATACACAATGCATATGGATTTCAAGAATTACATAAGTAGTGTTCACGACTTGTTAGAGCAGGTAATGATTTCCCCAAGGCACCCGTCTGAGGGTTCTAAGCAGAATTTTAATTTACCTGATGTACCTTTGAGCTTGTTTTCAGATGATTTGCTATAAGTAATAAATTACCTGGGAATGCTGTGAAGTCTGTTGGTAAACACCTGTCAGTAAAAACTTGGAAACCCACGATCTGCCTTTAGGGCATGAGGCAGGCCTAGACACTGGAATCTTTCTATGTCTCAGTTTCTGTTCACCTTTACAAAGATAACTAAACCCATCTTAAAAGCCCTTACTATGGAGAGCACACCAATGGAAATAGAGCTTTCTTAAAGAGCTCCGTCTCCAAGCAGACCAAGTCCTGGGGTGCCAGAAGCTGTGTACGTCCAGGGATAAGTACTTTATTTTCCCTTGGAATAGGTAAGAAGGCCAGATGCAGCATCACATGGAGCAAGCCTGATCATATCCACTTTCAGAAAGTACTTCAGCTATCTCCACACAGCAACATCAAGCATAGCATGGGCCAGCTCTGAGCTTCAAAGACAGAGCAGTTGGTTTTAATCTACAAGTAGAAATAGCATTAATTTTTAAAAAAATTGCCTTTCTTCTAGCTTTTTAAACTATGTTTCAGGTTTCTATATTCAGATTCCTTAGTCAGGGAAATTAGTTTAGTTGCATCATATCCAGGAATGTGAACATGTCTTTATGCAGGTTCTTATGTGTGAAATATGCTATTACATCACTATCTAGTGCATTTATTTGTCTTTCCAACAGAGCTTTGGAGAGGAGTTTTAGTTTCATCTGCATATAAAAAATCCTCCACAGACCTCACTGAATTTTGTCACTGGGGGAAAAAGACGCCAAGATATTTCATCTTGATCTTTTGATTAGTAGTTTATGAGGTTTAATATATTACCTAAAGTTAGTGTATTTGGTGATTAATTTAATACTTTGTTACCTTTGAATGTAAATTTAAGTTTCAAGCTTTTGAAGCACTTTTGACAAGAAAATCACCATTTTTAATAGTAATCTCTCACAGCTCTAAATTCAATCCATACTTGGCCAAAAACCTTTACCTTGTCAATACAATTCTAACTGATCATAAAAAACAGAAATTGAAAATCTGTACCAGCAATACCTGTACCACGATGGGTCACAAGTTTATTTTAGTCTGCCATAATGGGAAATGAGAACTGAACAAATTGTTTTACAAGGGAACTTCAAAACAATCTACATACAATAAAGAAAACAGCAGATGGTTGTCCTGGTTTGAAAGACAGGTGTCTGCCAATAAAGGCAGAAGCTTCTCTTTGAAATGGAGAATGTAAACCCCCCTCCTCAAAATTACTATTATAAATTTGAAATTAAGGGGCTCTCAGGCAAAGATATGAGAATTAAGAATAAGAGTTTTTTACTAGGAAAATTAAAATAGAAATGCAGTATTACAAAGAACAATCCCAAAACACTGACAGGGTCAGAATCCAACCTGACACCCTGTCAGTCAGTCAGGGTGTTGGTAGCAGTCCCATTAAATGGTGGCTACAGTCCCCTGCAGTGGCAGATGTGGTTCAGCTGAAGCAGTGCTCCTGTAGAAGGGTTCAGCCTTCCTCCAAAAGTCCAGGGATGATGTAGAAAGGTCTGGCTTCTCCTCTGGAATCCAGTGGAAAGAAGGTACCTTGCTGTCCAAAATCTCAGTTTTTATCTAGGTAGGAAAGGCTTGGCTCCTCCCCCTGGCTGGAGCATCTCCCAATGGATGATGTAATTTTATCAGTCATACAATGGGATTCAATGGGCCAGCAGCAGATGGTATCTTCCTGGAGGGAGGATGGGTTGTGGAAAAGATAAAGGTGATTTCCCCATCTTATCTTAAAGCTGCCCCATTAGCAGATAATGTGTGCCATGGAGATAAGGAATCACTGCCCCACCCGGCTTTAACAGAAGGTGATAGAATACAAATTGCTGGCCACATCAACCAACACAGTGGTAATTGCAGGTGTTCAGAACATACCATATCGGTCCTTGGTTTTCAACTATTTTAAACATGAAAATGTGCTTTCTGTAACTTTTTTATTTATGTTGCCTCTTCCTGCTATACAACTGGCAAGTTCATCAAGCAGAAAATGCTGCAGCTTTTCTTATCTGGGCTGTTTAATATCTCATTTATTTGAGTAGAATCCAAATTTAAGCCTAACCATATTTAGTAGTATTTGATTGTCAACACATTTTTAAAAGAATAAAGGCACTTATTTAGCCTATGTATTTTAAAGAAAATAATTAAGTATATTACAATAAATTATTCCATTTGCTCACTCTGGGAGATGCTCAGGCAGCTTTCTGTTTATGCTGCTCTTACACCCCCGAGCTCAAACTGGTGTAAATGCCAGTGCTCCATGTTTGCATTGAGGAACGTTCTCTCTGTGTATGCATATTGGATGGAAAGGAAATAAATATTAGGCTGAGTTATTGTATATAAAAGAAATAGAAGTTAAACTAAGCTATCCCGAAAGCCAAATTTCAAACTTTCAAACAATGAAAGTTGAGCTACACAATTATTAAAAAGAAGCTTCTTCCAAAAAATTTGTATGCATATTTTAATATTTATAAGTACTTTTTGAATAGGTGATGTAAGAGACATAAATATTGCAAAGAAACTAAGTCCACCTCTTAAAAAAACCAGTTATTTCTCTACCATTTAAACAAATATTTTATTGCTTTGCTATCAAACCAATCTGTGTTATTTTTACCTAAAAATTGCCCTTCCATCACTTCAGAATACTTTATCTCCTAATGAACTTTTCAAAAATCATTGATGGATATTAATTTGGTGTCAAAACCTCTCCACTAATTTTAACAGACAGGAAGGTGAATTAGTCTTGGCTCTTTCCCAAAGTGTGAGCCAGTCACTTTAATGATAAAAAAGGAAGAGGAGAGAAGAATTTTTTGTCTTCCAGTGTGGCATGTTCATGACAGGCATATCCAGTCCGAATTTTATTTTAATGATATTATTTTTGTGTCACTGCATATCTTGATTGCTCTGTGGTTGTTTAAATAACAGAAATGGAAGCCTACTAAACAATATATTACATTTGAGGTGTCCCCAAAAAGATACAGATAAATGTCTACTTCTGCATTAAATGACACAATACAAGTAGAGACAGTTTTGCCCCTCCTTATTTTTGTTAGAGACCTTAAGAGATGGGAATAGTTTAATATATGATGCCTATGTTGTACTGATTGAAGACTTCATTTGTGGTTTATTTAAATATTAAATAAAAAATATTTTCAAATTGAAATCTAAAAATAGTAACTATATTTATCTCCAAGAAAGAGCAGAACCTGCTGGGGATATAGTAGTACCGTGAAACAAATGTGTGGTCAGGTTCTTCCATGCTAAAATTAACAGGAACTAAATAAACAGCTTTAGAGTGTTTTTAAGATGTACCCTGCCTGCCAAGGCTTAGCTGCTGAATTAAATCTATTGCTGAGACTGCCTTGTTCAGTATGTCTATATACTATGCTAATTATAAAATAACAACCTGGGTTTTCAGGGGAACCTCAGTGACCCTTTAACTGTGGTCACAGCTTTAAGTAGGTAAATACTGTTGACATTAATAAAGGGGATCTCTACACTGCTTATTAGGGACACCTCTGGCCCCAGACCAGGGACTAAGAGACCTGTGCTCATGTGGGGCTTCTTCACCTGACCTGTAGGTTGATCTCAGCAACTTCTCCCCAGTTTTTCTGCTTTCTGAATACTCTATGTTTTTTGGGACTGACAATACTATAAAGCTTGTGCAGAGCAAAAGGTCATTGGTGATAACCATAAATTTTGAGAAAAACAGATTTTGTCATTTCTGTTAAAGCTCATTAGAAATGTTTTGACAGAATAGGTTTTATTGGAAAAGAGGCTGGTCAAATTACTTAAATTCAAAATTAGCTTAATCCAGTAAAAATAAGCAATTGGTTTCATTTTGACTAAAAGCTAAACAAAAAATACAAATTCCCAGTGGGAACTCTCTTTCCAAAATCCACTGATGGATCATGTCTAGAAAGTCTCACAGATCCATTTAAACTCTCTGCAGGCTGCATCTGCTTTAAAAATTAGGATAAGTCAGCCTCACTACAAATCAAGTATGTACAGTTGGCTAGCCAAAAACGATAGAAGAAAAAGGAAAATGACCCATCCTCAATCAGCTCACAATTTAGAAAAAAAAAAAAAAAAAAAAAACTGTAGGCTTATTTCAGTAGTAAGGTTTGGGAGGTGAATGTTCTGCCAGTAGACATATGATACTGAAATAATGGCATTAAAAGCAACAGTGCCCAAACCCTTGGCACACTTCTGTCAGTACATCTCCACCAATTCAGAGCTTCTGATGGTTGGGCTTGGCGTTTTAATCTAGCCATTGTCAATTCCACTTCTGTTTTTATTAATCATACCAGTGATGTCTGAATAACTAACTCCAGAGAAATTGGATTTAAGAGTTGGTATTAAAGAATAGAATGTACAAGTACAAAACTGATGAGCAGAAAGATATATATTGGTTCTTTTTAGGTAATATGTATTGCTGCATATACCTTCAAGGTATCTGTGAGCAATTTAAGTGTGTTTTCTGGCAGCTGTCACTGGTATCATCCATCAGAACAAGAGCCCTGGCCAGTGACACTTTGCTGAGGTGCTGAAGGGATATGGATTTTAATTCTGAGCAGCTTTATATGACAGATAGTAGGACTGATGAATGCCAGAAAAAAAGACCATGATAGAATTTGCACAATTATAAATAATTATATAATTTTTCTTGTAAAAGCAGCAGCTGGACTGTTACTGTAGTTACTGCACAGAATTCTTCCCAAGTTCATTGTACTGTTCTACCACCTCTCTTCAAGCAGATCACCATGGTTGTCATTGAGAGGGAATTCAGGGATTACAAACATCAGGCTTCTGCTGGGATATGAGCACATTTTTTCTTTGTTTCCTCTTGGCCTCCTTTTTTATTACATACAATGAAGCACCTCAATAATATGCTCAAGAAACCATGCTTGTATCACCAGAAATGTGCTCTGAGGATGCAAGGGAGGGGAGAATTGCAATTATTTGCATGCAAACATCCCTAATTTGCTGAAGAAGAGGAAAAATAATTTTGGCAGACCTGGCAGAATCCACCTCTGACACAGGTATCTACCCCTGTGCTAAATGCAGAGCTTAAGGTCCTTCATCTTTAGCTGCCTGACATTTTCCCTCCTCTGGATATTGTTTCCCTCCTCTGGATTTGTTGCTTGTTGAAAGCATTCTGTTTTGTTTCTCTCCTGAACAGAATTTAAATTATTGGCACTCTTATAAGGAAAGCTGTAAGAGAAATTTATTCAAACAAAAGGAAAAGCATTTTTAAAATAGGACGCTTGAGTCTTCCTTTGAAATCATGTATATTTTAATTTAAAAAATCAATGTGTGTTTAAAATACCCAATGTGCTGATTTATTCCACACAGAAAATATGCTGTAGTGTATTCTGAATTATTTTAAGTAGGTAGAAACTGGAATTTCTGTCAGCTTAGAAGCTGCATTTTCTGATATTCATTCTGAGTTTAAATGGTAAAAATAGCAGGAAAGAAATTCTTTCCATAGAACAGAAAATTCCATTTCAGATATCTACGGTCTGTAGGTCTGCACAAGTGAAGCTGCCTCCCTTTAACACAGGATGTGCTTTTAGGTTGGTTTGTTCCAGTTTGTGCCCAAGGACTCTGTGTGACCTTTAAGTTGACTTCTGAGATGGGGTGAGGGCAAGAGGGAAAGGCCTGGGCAATGTGGTTGTTGTGGAGGGAAGGGAGCAGCTTCTCTCTGGTGATGTGCCCAGCATGGAAAGGTGTTGGGGAATGTGAGGATATGAGAGCAGCAGAGGAAAGAGGAGGACCAGGAGCAAAAGTCTCAAGGTGGCAGGAGGAGGGAGCCTTTGCTTTGGGTTTCTATGGCTATAAAACCCAGGAAGCTGCAGGGAGCTGCTGAGCTAGAAAATAATACTGGAGGGATTAACTTACCTTTCAAGGACAGAAGCAAGAGGAGTGTTTCTCAAACCTTTTTAATATATCTTTCCACTACATTTCCTATTTAATCTGACACCTTGTTATAGTTTATTATTTTACTGTTCTGATAAATATGTTTTGATATCCTTTGGCACATTTGCTTAAAAAAGTGGGAAAAAAAAGTGTGAACAGTTGGTGGTTGAGCAGGTGGCCAGGAAAAACTGTTTTTCCTGAGATGTGCTGAGTTCTTATCCTCATCACCCTCTGAGACATCATGAATAACACCAGCACCAAGTAATACTCATCACCCAAGCTAAAAAGTAGTAATGGCCATCAAACTCTGAATTTGAACTTTCTATTCCTGAAAGTCAGTAAATGAAGGTTTTTCCATATGAAACTATTAAGTACCTTCAATCCAGTCCTTCCTCTCTCCCAGCTGTTGTCCTTTTGTTCTCTCCTTTCTCTCTTGCTCGAACACTGTCTATACTGCTTGTGGTTTGTTCCCATTCTTGCCTGCAGGATGTCCTGTTAAGACTGCAGTGATTGTCCCTTGGAAACAGCTCCAAGTCCTCCCTTTGTCCTCCCAGGAATCCATTCTGAGCAACCCCATGAAGAAAGGTGGCTTGATAAGAGCCCACCTCACCTTTGAGAGCACCCTAATATGTGATTGTTCATGGTAATAATGGTTTCAACATTCTTTCTGTACCTTTGGAAATGGAGAAAGGGGAAAAAGCTTTTTTTTTTAAGGACAGGACTCCCATAATGAGACCAGCTAATCTACTTGATTTATAGTGGCCTGAAAAGTCTGTACAAAGAAAACAAGAAGCTGATTAACAAGAGAGACATCTCAAGGTTGTGCATTTATGGTTCACTTGTGCTGAGGTACATAGTTACAAGTGAGTATATAGAGGAATCTGCTCAGGTAATTTAGCCTGGCAGTGAAAACCACCTTCCTAAACTATGCTTTAGGCTAGATCTCAACATCTGTGACCTCTCCCATGTCCTTAGCACTTTCTTTAAAAATTCAGGATCCCCAGACTTCTATAAGAATTTGTAACTAATCCCTGTGATGAGGCAGTACCCTACATAAGAGCAGCTCTGCCCCATCAGTGTTCAGGGGAGTATCAGAAGAGCACAAACCCTCTTAATTTGTGGCACATGATGGGTTTGTTATATTATTTTCCCAAATCCTTAGAACCTCTCTCAGTCTGAATAACAGAGAGTGCAGTTGTCAGAAGCAAAGTCTGTGCCCAAGCAATGAATGAATGAGAGAATTCAACTCAACTGAGGGAATGGCAACTCTTCACAACAAAGTGACAGTCTTAGGAGTAGCAGCAGCCATGAAGCCTGTGCATCCCAACAATGCTATTTTTCATAAATTTATAAGCTAATTTATATCTCTTAGCCATTTTTTTTTCTGTGGCGTTTATTTTGCGACATTGTCACTCAGATACAGGAACTGAAAGAAATTATTTGAGAAGGGCCATGAAGTGTTAATATTTTTGTAATATTTTTATGGTTGAATAGCTCAGAACACAAACTGAGTCACTGAGTACCTTTTTTGATACTGATGTACCTTGAAGGGCAGTTTGCATCCATGACTTTTTCAGATTTTGTATCATTTTACTGGTCACAATAAGTACACCCAGACAAAACAGAGTCACCAAAAAATTCAGTTATGTTATGAAGAAATGAAAGTCGATTAATGAACTGTAACATTAAATAAACAGATCTTTTCTGGTCATAAAAAAGATGCCAGTTATTAGTCCATATACTTCAGAGTTTTAGTGGGAGAGCCTTCTTTGCAAAGATAAATTAGTTTTTGGCTAAATACATCCTAAGATACAGGCACAAAATGATGTTCAGTTCACTGACAGTTTCAGAACCACTCGGGAAGAAAAGGAGGAATTCGGGCCATTTGGGTTGTGTGACTTTCCCCAGCCCTACCAAGGTAATACCCACCATGTGGTGTTCAGCATCTCTGGGGTTTTCCTTCTTTTCTTCTGAAAGGAGACTTTAAGTTTCTTAGAGGAATAAAAAATAAAACACCTTATCTCTCTCTCTTTTTTTTTTTTTTTTTTTTTTTAAGGCACTAAGTATCTTGTTGCTTTCTTTTTGTTCTCAGATGTCCCCCATTTTCACTTTAGTGGCTCAGGATGCTCTTGGCTCAGCACCCCTCTTTACATGCTTTGCTAAGATTCATTTAAAGGCCCATTTTTTAGGACCTTGTAATTTATCCATTACAGGTGCTTCCAAACAGGTCCGTAAGTATATTCATGGGGAATGAGAAGTTCATTTCTGCAGGCTACCACAAGAAAGTGATTTCTAGGAGAAAATACTATTTTATAAAAGATTCATTCATGGCCAGACAGAGGAAAGAAGGTACTGCATGTCCCAGTGGCTGACTTTGGAAACCTCCTCCTTCTTCTGTTCTTGCCCTGCACAGTATCTGTATCAACACTTGATGTGTCTTCTCCACAGGTCCACAGGAGACAGACAGGTACAGTAAAGCTTTTATAAACCAATGGGCAAAGGTTAAGAAGGCTAAGCCAGGTTTGCTGTTGCATCTTTGTCCAGAGTCTATTTTCCTATAGATCAGCTGCTATGAAAATAAATGGGTTTTAACCTGGGTTTTACAATGACTGAGATTATTATTTCCACTTTAATTTTTCCCTTCCTGTGGTCTCCACCAGCAGTATTTGAGCCCCCTGATATGCAGCATTTACCTCACAGGAGAACCAGCTCTGTCCACTGGGATGCTCTTATTACAGCCTTCCCAGCCCCACCTGGCATTTTACAGCTTGAATTCTGCTCATCCATTCTGACCACAGATTTAAATAGGAACAGAGGTAATGAAATCAAAAGGCATCCTTACACTTGTGGCAGCCAATCCATCCCTTAAAATGACAAGCTTTACCAAATCGATTTTTCAAAAGGGTGTGGGATCAGAGCTTTTAACCTCTGGCACACAGGTTCTGAAGTTGACCATGGACCACAAAGTTCACTAAAGCTGAATGACAGCAGGCTCATACTTACTGTATGTACCTTCCCAGGAAAATAATTAAGAAAACTCAAGTAAAAATAAAAACTGAAAACTGCTGGTGCAAGATAATATTTCTACATTTGCTTAAGACCTGCTGAGCTGACTGGAAACTTGCTGCACTTGGAGCCTTTTGTAACAGAACAAAAGTGCAAAAATTTTGCCATTTGATCAATATTTCTGTGCTTTCTCTCTTCCCCCCAGCATTTTCTGAGTAAGAGCCTGCTGCCCCATGGCATTTTTCCAGTTTTATTTCCCATGATGTTGTAATTTTCAGAGAACAGTGAAAGAGATGTTCCATTTTTGCAGAGATGGCCACAGAGTTGGTATCTAGTGTGATGCACAGAAGACTCATATCTTTAATTTGGACTTCATTTGCCTTCCAGGAAATGAGTGAAGTCACAATTCTGTAATTGTTGGTTAGCATGCAACTAAAGCTTCTGTGCTTCATCAGCCACTGAGCATTGGTTGTTATTTCAGCTTGTTATACTTCCATTCCTGTGGAAAATTTTCACAAATCAATAAGTTGGTGAGATAAAAGCAGGATTCCCTGGACATCTGTAAGAATCTCTTCACAATCTGTGGAACCAGTTATTTATCACAGAACTCACTTCTGGAACATTTCACTTTAGCTGTGCAGAGAATTTTCACTCTTTGTACTGGAGCACTGCTAATTGTTTGCACAGTTAATTAAACCATGGGTGAGGTATTTGGTTAAATATCCATGTGTAATACACATATTGACTGTTTCAAGGTGAATACTTTCCTAAATCATGAGCTATTGAATGTTGACTCACTGTGGTCCATTTTCTCTAATTGGCTTGGAGCTCCTCTCTGTTGCCTGATGTGATAGAAGTTTTTAGATAGATAGTTTTTACCCCCCACTAAAACATTCCTGCAAGTGTGTTGTGGATCACTGTGCTGTCCTGGGTACACATTTGGGTTGGTAATTTGTTGGGGTTCTCTTCTCTCTGTATCACAGCAGTGGGTGAAGCCTGGCAGTCTCCAGCGCTCCTCAGTCACTTGTGGAAATACAGCAGAGTCTCTCTCATGAGCTCAAAGTGTTTCTTTCTTCCAGGACCCTGACTGTATAAGTAAAGGCTTTAGAAAGGGTTTTTTTCTGTATGAAATGACAACCAAATTATGCAGGTTTTAGTAAACCTCTGCAGGATTCCTCACTGTGTAGCAGTAGTCATGAGGTTCAATAAGTTATCCTGGCTTCCTGGGATGTGATAAATGAGCAGTGATTCCTCAACACTTGCAAAACCTGTCATTCCATTCAAAACCACCTTTCAAAATACCCTGCATGTCAGAACATGCATTCAGAGAGGGATTGATGAGGAAAACTAGCCCTCAGATGATGTATCCTAAGTCAACATGAGTTCAAAAAGAATTATGCATTTGTAGAAATTAATTCAATTCTGTAGCTTAGCAAATCTCTTGATACTCCAGGCTATGGCTTGAGCTACACATTTAAAACAAAGTCAGGGAATTTTGTGGTCCATACTGGATGTCTGTGTATTTCTATGTTTCTCTGCATTGGTCAGCATCAGGCACTGGATGATATGTGTGACATACATTTTTAGCTGAAACAATTAAAAAAGTAACCTTTAGCTTTGAGGGATTTTATCTTAAGCTGTAGTGAGAGAAGTAGTGAGAGTCAAACCACAATAGCAATTCAAGAGACTTTTTAATAATTCTATAAAAAGTGATTCCACTTTATTTGAATGGCTTCTTTTTTTTTTTTTTCCACCAGCACCAAAAAAAAAAAAAGTTTCCCTCTGTGGATTTAAGTAGCATTTAGAGCATTTAAACCTATCTATTGAATGATAATTGCTGCATTCAAAATTCATGCTCCCTTCATCAGACATTAGCAATAAGATGAGGAAGAAAAGTGTTTGGAAAAGAGCAGGCACTGCTGGGTACAGCTCAGCTGAGGTGGAGCAGATGGCAGAATCTGTTAGTGAGGTGTCGAGTGCAGGGAAAGCAAAACACCCTCCATGGTTTGCCAGTGTCTGTTTTAATAAGAAACTGAACTCCTGCTCTCAGGAAAGCAAAGCTGGAGTTACAGAGGGACAAAAGCAGCAGTCTCTGTCTCTGCCTTCCTTGTTTGTCCTAGAACTAGAAGTGCTGGGAAAGATTGTTTTGCATAACCTGCCGGTCAGAATATCTTTGGAGCAGTCATCAAATTCCAGGGTTAATTCATAAAGGCAGAAATGGTAGAACTGCCCAGGCAAAAAAAACTTATAAAAATTTTTAAAAAATAAAATAAATCTGCCAAGTGCTCTGCTTGTTAGGCAAAAAAATTGAATTTCCTTCAGGCTATTCTGGGAGATGGGAAAAAATCTGCAGAAAATGAAAAGCTAATTCTCTTTCTTTGACTGCTTGCAGGAGGGGAAGGTTACACCTTCACAGGCCTCATCTCCACTTTTGCTTCTAAAGAAAGCCATCATTAGTGATATGAACTCCTGTTGTTTTTAGCCATTCTCAGAAGTATGTTTGGACTTGGTAATCAAGTGGGGAGGTGTGGAAATGACTGTGGAGAGATAACAGCTAATAAGGATAGACAAAGATCAAAACCAACCCAGAAATGTACAACTTCTGACCGCAGTGATGAAAAGTTAAATTGTGTTTTTGTCATAGTCTTTACTTATTAGCTGGTAGATAATCCTGCTCATTATTTTCCAGAGTGAATAAGTGTAAAGTTTTATTTTATCTGTCAATGAACTAAACTTTTAATTAACTTTCATATTAGTCTTAAGTTGAGACTAATGACTCTCAAAGGAATTGCTTAAAATCCTTAAACTTTTGAACAAAGAGACCAGAAAAAAAGCACTAAGCTTCCTTTGAAAACCAACCTTCCTATTAGAGACCAAAATAAAAAAATAAGCAACTTGAAACTGGGAGACTCAGAGTATTAATATTCATCATGAAAACAAACTCTAGGAAAATTTAAATCTGTGTTAAACCCAGAAGACTTTTCTTACTGGTTTCACACACATTGGCAAATTACACTAATGATTTCAGTACTGTGTTTCTAACTGGAAGATAATTATTGGTGTTTAAATTAAGACTTTGTCTGAACTCTGACCCACTTTGTTCGATGTTACTTACTTGGTTTAGTACAGACAAATGATTGTTGACATTGGCTTTAACAGAATATCATCAATTTCTGCAAATTTTTTTTTTTTCTTCCTCCACATCATAATATATATGATATATATGATATATATGATATATATCATATATATCATATATATCATATATATCATATATATCATATATATCATATATATCATATATAATGAGTGTCAGGATGGTTTGCCAGGATCAGAACACTCTGGGTAGAAGAATAACAGGTGGAGGGCCAGAAAAAAAATAATAGAATGTATGATGGTATTACCCAAATAGGTTTTGCATAAGGAAAATTTATTCCAGCTTTAAGACATAAACTAGTTGCAAGAATAATTTTGGCAGTTGTCAATACATGAAATGAAAAAAGAGGGCTGCAATAGAATTGAGAAGCAAAAATTTTACAAAAGTAGAAGATGTAGTTACAAATCCCCTAAGATTCTGGGTAGTCTGCACTAGGGTGAAATTAGAAATTTATTTTTGAAGGGTGAACTAACACCCTCTGCTTTTCAGCTGCTCAGAGGAGATCCTTGCTTTAGTGTGAACCCTCATCCTGATGGTGTGTTCACTGGCAGGGCACTAAAAACAGGATATGGAAGCAAACAAGCAACAAGTGAACTTGTACCATGTGTTTGACAAAAGCTGGCTGCAGCTCTGTTCTTTTCTTTAAGCTGAGTACTAGGCTTGTCCCTTCTTTCTTCCTGGCTCTCCTGATAGCATGTGTGCTTTCCTGCTCTGTTATTGACTTTGTTGCAAGCTGTCCTCTGAGCAGAATTGATTTATGATACGCTTTGCAGCCATCCAGACAGCTTCCAGTGAGGTGACAAACAAGTTCTGCTTCTGCACCCACCTAATCAATGAAACCCAAAGAAAGACCAGACAAAACAGAACCCCCCCATGGAGCTACAGGGTGTCAAACATCAGGCACAGAAGTTCACAGAATCCACAAAAGTGACAGGCAGTGGTTTTGCTTATCATATAATATGCCCCTTTTTTATTTGCTAGGTAGGATTCTTCCTGTTTAACAGAGTGAAAGGAAGGCACATACATAACCACATAAATAGGATTGGAAATGGACTCTAAGTTTAGCAAATGGAACAAAAAAAGCTATAGCATGCTCATAATAGAATAAGAAATGCTTAGATATTTTCTCCATCTCTAGAATGAAATATATTTTACAGCTGAAATACTGGGAATGGTTTGATGTTGCAAAGGGCTGAACAATGTCATTCTGATCCAACGATTTCTGAAGTGTGTATTTAATTGAATTTTGAATCAACTCCAGTCCTTGGGCAAACCACATAATTGGCATCAATAAATGTTCTGTTAGACTGAGGCTGAACATCCTCTTCTGGCAGAATCTAGGCACAGGAGAGACTGAAAGGACTTTAGCAGGTCTTTGTCACCCAGATACCTGCATGAGGATGATAGAACCACACAACATTTAGGTTGGAAAATACCTTTAACTCCAACCATTAAGCTGGCACTGCCAAGTCCATGACTAAACCATGTCCCCAAGTGCCACATCTACACCTGTTTTGGATACCTCCAGGGGTGGTGACTCCACCACTACCCTGGGCAGCCTGCTCCTATGTTTGACATTCCTCTCATTGAAGAATTTTTTCCTAATGGCTGATCTAAACCTCCCCAGGCACAACTTGAAGCCACTTCCTTTCATACCTTCACTTCTATACTTGAGAGATCCTCACCTCATTCCAGCCTCCTTCCAGGTAACTGTAGAGAGAAATAAGGTCTTCCCTGAGCCTCCTTTTTCTCCAGAATTAACACTATCAGTTCCCTCAGCCTCTGCTTATCACACTTGTGCTCCAGACTTTTCACCAGCTTCACTGCCCTTCTGTCAGTTCACAAATGATTTTTTGGAAAAAGTGAAAGCTCAAAACTTCCTAAAGTTTAACCTGAAGTTGACACACTGGGAGAGCCAGACACCCTGCTGTCTTTATTCCTGCCAAAATGTAGAAACTTGTTCAGTGTCCCTGGATGTTTTGGAGATTTTACCATAACTCAGCTGTGCTAACCTTGACTTCCCTTTGCCTGTGCAACGAGGGACCATCTTGATGTAAGGCCATTGCATGTGTAGTTTACAGAGCAAATCACTGTGTGAGATGAAGGCATGAGAAAATTAGGCTCTAAGACAGCATGCCATAAATCTTGCTTTATAGGACAGGATGCTCTGGGTCGCTGGAATTATCTTGTTATAAAGGCAATGAGATAGAAAAGCAAATAGTGGCTCAGTTTTGAAGCACTCCAGTCCCTTGGACAAGGGAAAGAAATTTCTCTCAGCTCTGTCAGCCAGGATGCATTGCTCTGTGCCCAGAAGTGCATCCCCACGTACATGTATTACACACACACATTTCCCACTGCAGGAGCATTTGATGCTCTGCCATGTCACTGGGGTGAACGTGCTCTGCTCCTCCTTCCTCTCTAACGAGATTCTGCTTTGAGACAGACCTTGTCAAGGGCTAATTATAACAAATGTTTGGAAATGTTTGCTCCAGAATAACCTTTGGCTCTAAGATGGATCGTCTGTGTGAGGCAGGTCCCCTGGCAGAGCCCTGGAGATCAAGTTCTGCTTCAGAACAATGTCTAAGATTCAATAATGGCACTGTGTGCTCGGCTGACCAAGCCTGGCAGCTCCTGATTGATTTCTTTTCCTCTCCAAGCCTTGCCTGTCACGATCAGCTAATTAAAAGTGCAGTAATCTGATATAATCTCTTTCCCAGTTGCTGTGACAGTTGGCTCTCTAACAGAAATAATTGATTTGTAAACTGCCAAACTTCAGACATTTAGGCTTGCATTGTCTCCTCTAAACCATGTCTAACAGGCAAAATTTGTCTCCTGATACATCAAATGACCCACACAACAAAATTAATTTAGCCTTCACTGCTATGGAGAATCAATAGAATGGAAATAGATAAATTTTAAAATGTAATAAAAGTCTGGAGGAAAAGCAAATAAACATGGATAGAGTCTGTTTGTGCAAAGTCAGCAGTGTGTCACCATTTGGCTCCCCTTAGTTTTTCTACTGCTGTTATTGAAGAAAAGGTAGTTACCTTTCCAGTGGGATTGTCTTTACACTTCAAATCACACTAATTTTTTTTTTTTCCTTTTTCAAATATAGTTCAAACCTCATGTGGCATATGTGGCTCTCAGGGGCTGGTGACCCAAACATTAGAATCCTTCTGCCAAGGGAGCAATAACCATTACCTTGGTTATTTTTTTCTTACATAAAGGATTCTTCCTTAATAAAGGGATAGGATATCATTACTTAAGTATCCTTAATGTAGGCCAATACCTCCTTTTTTTGTAAGACACATATCTGAGTTCGAGGGGGTAAAAGTGTCATAAAAAGAACAGCACTAGAATAGGTACTGAAATTGCTATACCACAGAAGTTCCTAGCAGAGGTGTCTGCTGCCTCCTGAAGTTCAGTTATTAATTAATTAATAGACTTTGGATTCTGTGTCAGCAGTTGATTTTTTGCCTCTTTATCTCCCATGCTTTTATTTTCCATGAGTAGTCTCTAGTCTTGTGTGTGATTTTGGTTGAAGTACTACACATGCTACTTTAAATATAGATAAATTTTACAAGTGAAATGGTTCACCTCCTAAGGGATTTGAATCTGAGATTCACACCATTAAAGGATTTAACTTTGACCTAGTAACTTTGAATATCCAGCTAGCTCTTAAATGCACTAAAATGAGGGGAGATGAAGCCTATGGATGGGTTTGAGATGTTCAGATGGACAAAGAATATTTAATTAGATGTGTATTCTATTCTGCATGTAAATTCAATTCAAGAAAATACTTATTGTGGTAAATATCTAAGAAATCTTGTCTAGATTTCCTCCAAAGATGTGCTTTCTCCCCAAGTATCTAAAATCTTGAGTTCATCTTTAATCAATGACAAAAAAAGTTGCATTTGGTGCTTTCCCTCTTTTAGAGTCAGGCATCTACTTCAATGACAGATTTCCTTTGGCCAACTTTTTTTTTTTTTTTTTCTTTTCTTCCAAATTCTTAACCTATATAATTTTCACAAAAATCCAGAAATGAGGGTGAGAAATGCACATT
The DNA here is from genome assembly GCA_030060385.1 of Muscicapa striata striata. Taxonomy (NCBI): domain Eukaryota; kingdom Metazoa; phylum Chordata; class Aves; order Passeriformes; family Muscicapidae; genus Muscicapa; species Muscicapa striata. The sequence goes on along the minus strand of JAREIS010000056.1, from coordinate 7,617,094 downwards.
ATCAACCACTCATCTTCATCCTGTTATCAGTTTGGGTAATTCCAACCAGAGCAGGCTCCAAACAGCCTCCTTTAATTGCCTTCTCACATGTCTTGTCTCAATGCCTGCCTTGGTCAGGGCTTGCCCTTCATTTTATCACCACAGTCCCAGCACTTTCCACTTCAGCCCAAGCACAGGTAGAGCAAGTTCTCAGGAATTGTTTGGATTTGGAGAACTTTAATGCACATTCTGGAGGTGCACCAGGCACACAGATGTGTTATAGAAATGTGTGAGAGCAGGATATCAAAGCTCAGCCAAAATAAATGGCAGTATTCATCAATATAAGAATTTGCTTATTTTTGTATGTAGGCCATAATGGTTTTGTATTATGTACAAAAGTGAACTTTTGTTTTTTTTGCTTAAGTGGAAATATTAACTTATAAACCCCTTCATACTCAGATTTTTCTCTATTCTATATCTGTGACTAGAGGTATATTATCTTCTGGACCAAATAAATCAGCACTTTGCCCCACCCTGAGAAATGTATAATGAACAATATTTCCATGTTTTCCCACAGTCAAAAGTTTTTAAAATTGATATTTCTCTGTATGTACCTGTGCAATAAAGTATCAAAATCTCAATCATGTTTTAAGAAAAATGAAAATGTATAATTACCTCTAAAAGGAAAGGGCATAAATTACCCCTAATTGTCATATATCCCTCTCATCTATAATGATGAGGACAACATGATTTCCAGCATAACCTAAATCATGTTCCTGAGTCAAGCCAAATGACATTGAGGAATTAATTATTGAGGCATTCAAAGTGACTACACAAAGATTTCCTGAAGGACTAGTATGGATTAATCATGACATCTCAAGGTGTTACCCTTAATAGGATTTCCAAAGATTTGATCTATGAGTAAATGTTGAGCTCATGAATATCACGTGAGTCTGGGTGTATTTTCCCATTACTGCTGTGGCAACAGAGACTTGCCTGGTTTTCAAGTTGTTAGTGAGCATGAATGTCTGCTGGTGATTTTAAAGAGCTACCATTTATTCAATAAACAGTGAAGTTTTTCACCCTGAAAGCTGAAATTACACTACCTGGAGATTTCTATATAGATATGTGCCATATATAACAGGACATTTTTTTCTGAGTGAAAGAACTGAATTGTATGAAGATTTAGTGCTCTGGAAAATTAATGTCTCCAACGTTGGTTATCAGGTTATTTGTTATGTGGCTACACATCTATTTGATCAAGATAGTTCAAATAAATAATCAGTGGAATATGCAATCTATGGGGATTCATTGAGCCCTGTGATAGAAATGAAAAAGAGAGATTTTAGAAACTTTGGTTTGGCTTCCTTTAGAGAAAGAGTATTCTGATACAAAATAAAAATGTTTTTCACATATAGGCATTACTGTGAAATTGACTTTAAGGAAGGACCTGAGAGTGTTAAAAAATTTCACTGACCAAAAGATACTGTGATAACTTGAAATCCAGTTGTACATCAAAAAATGATAAATTGTTCATAAATCTAAATGAACACATTAGAAGAAGAAATAAAGAGTGGCAGAATATGCCTGGTGCTTTGACTACTCTTTGGATTGCTTTTTAAAGTAATTAAATTTTCACAAATTATTTATACATTTTGGTCATTGGCACATATACACAATATGACTTGAGCATGATGTATAGATTTAACTGTGATAATTGTATTTTTACTGAGACAGAGGCCTCAGTCTTGCAAACATGATTTACTTTCAGAGCAAATAAAATTCTCATCTTCATAAATCAAAGCCTATAAAAACAAACATTTATTTTAATTCATTTGAGACATTTAATTCATTTGAGTTTTGTGTGGGGTTCCTTTATCCCAAGTTATCATAACTTTACATCTCATGGTAAAGGGATGAGTATCAGCTCTTTCTGCAAACTGCTGATGTTCCACATTGCTTCAGGCACATTTCAGTGCCTAATAGCAGACTGACCTTATCTGAATTACTGATTCCTTGGCCTGGCAGCCACCCTGGCCATAATATCCATCAGCTTTGGGCAGAATGAGTTTCCATTTTTAAGGCTCTGCTCATTCTGTGAGCCCTGAGTGTTCTAAATCTGCTTCTCTGCCCCTGGCAAGTGGGATCATCCAGGTGTGTGTGACCCACAGATGTATGTCAGCATCAAATGCCCACGGGGCTGAGGCTTGGCCTGTCCATCTCTGTTAATGCAGCTCTCAGATTAACACTTAATCCTCAATTAATCCTTAGATTTACTTTTGATGGCATCTTTACTGACTGTGACCAGAACTTTAAATTCAAGGTGTTCATCCCTGGTTTTACTCGCAAAGATGAGCATTAGATATTGTGGAGCCATTCCATTCCATTCCATTCCATTCCATTCCATTCCATTCCATTCCATTCCATTCCATTCCATTCCCTGTGAACCAGGCTGCTTTGGCTCCCTTCCCTCAGACATTGAGTAAACTGCCAAAATAAATAAGCCTTACACTTTTATGAAATACATGCATGATAAAATACATAGTGACATAACAAGTACTTGCACGCACTCTAACCCAACACAGTATTCACATGACTCTTCTTCAGAAAGGACTAAAAAAAAAAAAAAAGTGTCATTTTACAACTAAAACAAAAACCTCCCCTTGTCTCCCCTGACATTTCAAAATGGCTGAGAATAAAAAGTTCTCTCTGCACAGGGTGGTGCCTCCTGCAGTGAGCAGCCCAGCTGACAACAATTCCCCCCAGGATTTCTTACAGCAGCCTCAAAGGAGTCTCAGTTTCTCTGAAATAGACAGCCAAGATGCTGTGCTTGTCTATGGGCACTCAGGTGCTTTTCCACATGGTCCAGCATCCCCAGCCAGCTGGAATTAGCATCCCATTGGCACACTGTCAGTGCCATTCCTGAGAATTGCTGTTGCTGGTCTTTCAGGCTATGACAATGTGAAAATCAAGCCCATCCTGAAGTGGAGGATGCCTGTTTTTGCTGTCTGTGCCAGCCAGTCTGGCCTGGAGCTGGTCAGAGGGACAGGGACAGCCCCACCATGACCCAGCCCCTGGGTTCTTTCAGGCACCATCCACACTCAGATGAATATTAAAAAGGGCCAGCTGCCTTCCCCAGATCCTCTGGTCTGGAGTCTGATCTCACTACCTAATATTAAACAGTGAGAAAAAAAAACTTTCTCCCCAAGTTCATCCTAATTTTTTTAATTACACAGTTTTGAAAAGGTGTTGAAGAGGTGCTAATCTGAGCAATTATTGTTTATTTCAGACTATTGTTAAATCAAGCACTGCAGGGAAGCAGAACACTACCCAGTTATTCCCTATGTTTTAACTCTTTCTTATTAAAAATTGTATTTAAATTTTGAATACTATGAGCACAGACAATTTTCTGTTTATTATAAAGATTTTCTTTGGCCTATTTTTGTTACATTTGAGGATGTTATTTCTACACCATTGGCTGTTCCAGGAATCTCAGATTCAGTGAATGGGAGAGATCAGGCTCCGGTGTGGCCTGTGGGTGAGGCCCTGGGATAGGACTCCACCCTCAAACAATTATAAGTTGTTTTTTTGTTTGTTTGTTTGTTTGTTTGTTGAGTATTTATGGTTATGGCACATGAAGGAAATGAGACATAAGAGTTTATGTCCTTAAGGTGGGGAGGAGGTTTGCCACTAGTGAGCTACTGTAGGACAGACATTATAGTTAAGCATCTGGTAAGATTTGCTTTTCAAAAATCTTTTATGTGACCCAGACCTGCTGGGCTAGTTTACTGGGATAATTGGCAGGATTGAACCTGCAGCAGACTCAGTGATGGCAATGGGAAACACCTGGGGTGGGTGATGGCAATGGGAAACACCTGGGGTGGGCTGGCCAGGCCAGCCTATATCTGCAGGAGCTGCTGTTGGCTGTGTTTCATTTGGATGGTGCTGCTGGACATGGAGCTGCATCTGAGTTTTTGGAAGAGGGGAGGAAAGGTAAGTTTTTGGGAGGAGATGTGGAGGGGGTTTAGCAGTTCTGTGGGGCAGGCTGCTTCCCCTTAGCTCTGGGGATGTGTTATTTGCAGATAATTTCAAGCTAAGCAATAATTTAATGTAGCTAATTTTACATCTTAATGGTGTTTCTAGACTGTGGGAGAAGGTTGGAAATGTGAGGAGGCAGGTGCCCCTGTAGGACCTGTGGTGTGTCCTTTTCCAGGCACAGGGAGGAGCTTGGCCTTGGATTGTTTGTCCATTTCTGTTTGAACAAAGTGTGGCAAGCACAGCTTTAGGCTTTCCTTGCCTGTTGAAAGTGAAAGACAATCTTGCTTTTATTATCTTAAGTGAAAGATAGTCTTGCTTTTATTATCTAAACTATCATTTTGGTTAATTGCTCAAATGAGCTTTTGTAGCAAAACTAGCTTGTGAAGACTTGGTCACCTGTGCTCTTTGTGAGTTTGTGTGAGCAAACCCAGCAAAATGATGAAGAAAAAGATTTCAATGAGCTGGAATAAGCAGGAGTTTTGATTTTGTTTGTGTAATTTGTGTGGTGTAATGCTTTATTGGCTCCTTTGCTTTTGAGAAATGGCCATCAATGAAAGGTGAGCACTGGGGTATCTCAGGAACCATCTCTAGGCAATTAATTTCACCTGGGAAGGAGCTAACAATGAACAGCTTTAATTAAAGTACTGTACTTGAAAGCAGATTTATTGCTGGTTTGTCTCAGCTATGTATTTGATCACCTGAATCTTGTTGCTGAGCCATGTTTGGGGGTTCTGAAGCATTTGTTGGCTGAGTGTGATTATGGCAGCTGACACAGCTGCTGTGCTTTCCACCAGCTACTCCTGTGATGAACCCCTGGAGCATTCCAGCACTTGAATAAGTAGCTGCTGAAGGAGCAGTGTTGTGTACAGCCAGCTTTTTGAGTTTTTGTTATGTGTATTTACCTCTTAAGTGTCTAAAGTAGCAAATCACTACCATTCATTCTGTATCTGGGTGGGGTTAACAGCGTGAATTTCTTCTGTGTACTGCTGCTTGATCTGAGTTTCTGTGGCAGGATGTGTTAATGCTGCTTCATCTCTTGCAGGTGTTTTAGGAAAAACTGGCCTAATCCACATCTGCATTTGTAGGCAGGGTGCCACCAGAGTGGTTCTTCCCTGGACAGGGTTTACAGAGAGCCCTGATATTCAGAAATCAGTAAAATTTTTACAGAGCTTCCTTTCCCTCTTCCAAGATTGTAACAGAGATGGTAATCTATGGTTTTGGCATATAGTGCAAGTGTGTTTAAACCAGAAGCTTGTTTGATTCCAGCTATGCTGAGTGTGTCCAGTAAAACTGCTCCAACAGTGCCCTTGAGGTGATGGACAGGTTGTCACAAATAACTTGAGGATTTTTCCCTTTGGTGTGGTACAACGAGGGTCCTGCTTGTTCTGTGAGCCAGGAGTCAATTTGACTTTAGTGCTTAGCCCTGTCCTTTGGTATGGAGAATGCATTCCAAGAAAAGTGTTTTAATTCAGTATATCTGCTGCTTTTGTCAGATATTCACTGTGTGATAATGAAAAAAGATTTCAATGAGCTGGAATAAGCAGAAGTTTTGATTATGTTTGTGGAATTTGTGTGGTTTAATGCTTTATTGGCTCCTTTGCTTTTGAGAAGTGGCCATCAATGTAAGGTAATGCATGAAGGTATTGGCTTGGTGTTTGCCTTCAGTGAGATCTGATCTGGTTATTCCCAAACTTGTGCTGAGGTGTCACTTGCTCAGTTTCTCAATCAGTTGTATCTTTTCCAGTTTAAAAAGCCTGAAATTCTTATTGCAGTTTCTTCAACAGAAATTGCATGGAAATAGAATATATTCTCTAAAAAAGCATAACTGGAAAAATCAAGCTGGCTTGTTAGAATCTCTGCTTAAAATGAAATGATGCTAACAAAGCAGAACTCTGTGACAGCTCTAGGATAATGTAACCTTGTGGAGGGTTGAACAAGAGAGAAAAAGCTGTAAAATTCCTCTTTTAATACATTCTGGTGATTCAAGGTCAAATCATTTTGATTCAGGTCATTTGTTATAGCAACACCAACAATGATGTTACTTTTACTTTTTACACTTCAGAAGTCCATAGTGCTAAAATGCATTTCTTTATATAAATCTTTGCAAATAAAAGGTGAAACAAGTATCAAATATCAGTGGCTTGTGCTTCTCAGCCTAGTGTATGAAGGGGCAGGAATTCAGCCAGAGGATGAGTTTGTCTAAACAAAGACTGTTGCTTTTATTGTTGTGTTTTAAATCTGTGGAAAATCTGCCTGTGATATGAATTTTTGAAATTGCTTATGTGGCAAGGAATATTCCTTCCTCTTTTCTGCTTTTTTTTTTTTTTTTTTTCCTGAAGGAGATAGGTTTTAGTTCTATTTTCAAAGTTATCTTTCTGAATGATGAAGGTCTGTTGTTTACATAGCTCTCTCTTGCTAAAAAACACTGATCTGCTGCTGGAAGGTTCTGAAATAACCTTCTCCCAGCTTCTGCCTTAATCAGCTTTTCTTCACAACAGAACATTTAGCAGTATCAAATAATAGCTTCAGACAAGCTTTCACACTACAAGTCCTCTGTTATGAACTACTAATTAGTAGTTTTAATTTTAATTTGACTTTTTACCTTATATATTCATTTGTGGTAGTATGGCAAGCTATTTAACACAATTATGCACTTCTGAATGTTTTAAGAACAGAAAAAAATTGATATAGTTACTTTTAAAAATAATTATTTAATTTACATATTTGACTCCCTTTGGGAAAATTGGATGACAAGCATTTCTCAGAAATCTTGCCCATGGGCCAAGCATTGAGGTTAGTACTATCTTCACCCCTGAGACCCAGCTGAATGCACATTTTCAGCTAATATGTCTTCTCAACATGACTTATTTGTCCTCAACTATGGTCAGGGAAAAATATATAAACATAAGTGAGTGACATGACTACAATGAAGTTAAAACACTTGTTTAAAAGGAGGGTAAGCATACAGCTCAAAGCTGATTTACACTATCCAAGCTGCTTCTTGTCTCACCTTGTTTAATTTCATTGTGATTGTGATTTTCTGATGCAAAGCCCAGGCAGACTCAAATGTACACATAGGTGATACTAGACTAGAATGCTCTGAGTTCCTTTATTATATCATTGTTGACTACATATATTTAGCAAATCTGAGTTTCTTTAGCATTGTAAAAGTAGTTCAGATCCATGTCTACCTGTAAATTGTTTCTCTTTGATTCATAATGGATTCAGTTGACTTCAAGTTTTTTAAACCTCAACTTTTAAGTGATCCCAAGTAATGTGTTGGCCCCTGCTTATCTCAGTGTTTTTGTTTGGCTGTGTGTAAATGCTCAGCTGAGGCTTCTATCTGGATTTTTACTGAAGTTTGTCCAAAAGAATAGAAGGAGGGTTCTAGCTTAAGATGGATTTGGAATAGGGGAGAGAAGGCAGGGGAAGAGACTGAAAGTAGCTGCAGCTAATAATTTCTCTTCAGAAAGGCTTAATTTTAGTCTGGGAAGATGACTTAATCTCACTCTAGATAGCATTGCTCCTGGGAATTCAAGACTTGATGAGAAGGCTTTATCCATAGTGCTTTGGGCCAGAAAGAGGAAAATCTCAGACTCCATAAAAAGGCAATTCTAACATTGTAAAGGAAAATGCTACAACAAAAGCAAACTTTGAGGATTAAATTTATATAATTATGGAGTGTAACAATGCAGAACACAGTAATTTCTTTGGCTGCTGACTGTATTGTCTGAGCCTTTGTCATACCAAAGTCCTTTTTTTGCACCTAGCAAAGAACCATTCATGGCAGACAGAGAACAAATTGCTGCTTTCACAAGCTTAAAACTTGTGAAGTCATTATGTGAAGAAAGTTCTTGCTAGAATAACATGTAAAATTGCTGTGTGTATGAGTGAGATATAGAGTACTTTTATTCTATAAATTAGGATTATATTGAGTGTTAATTTTAGCTGATGTAGAATGATTCAAATTGTTCAAAGCAGCTCTTGAGTCTTGGAGTGTTTTTCTCTGGGTGTCATTATCCCAAAGCTGAGAGAATGGCCATCATAGGGATTTTACAAGTGGCCACTGTCATTTGATAATCAAGCATACCATTAATTTTTAAAATATGATGGCTGACAATAACTTAAATATGTAGTGGAAAAAACATACAGTTCTGATCTACCTGGAAAAAACATTTCACATTAAATTTTCTTTTGGCCTTTTTTTTTTTTTTTTTTTTTTGGATGACAGAAGAGTTTGATAGGCTACAAAGTTTTAATCCTTTCAAAACATTCACAATAAGAACAATTCCAGAATAAATTTGGTAACTTCATAAGGAAACTTTAGTTGTGGTTCAAGTTTATCACTTTGAGGTGGAGCTTTTCAGTGGCTCCTAGGTTTTTAGGCTGTGAGTAATTGTGCTTTTCATCTTTATTTACAATGGAGAGGGCACAGGAATCAACAAATTTTTCAATCAGAGTTAGATTTTTTTTTTCCTGGTGAGTGCCCAAAAGCTCTTTTTTGAACTAAGCTGCTGATTTATGATGTACTTTAGTCTAACAAAACTTGTATTAGCTAGAAATTCTTAAACCTCGTTTCATTTCTTCAGAGAAATAAAAAATAAATTTGGCAACAGTGTAGGTGATTTTCTCCAGCATTTGAGTTTGTGCTGTTTTATACCACAGGAACAGAAATTAAAACTAGTCCAAAACCTCACTTAACTCCCAACATGAAGCAAGGAAAATAAGCTCCTAATCATAGAAGGGACTAAAGAGTAATAAAGATCTGACATTGTACTGCTGGCTGACTGCATTATTTTTGACTCAGACATGGTGCAATGACCTTTCACATTGTTTTTCAAGCTATAACAGTTTAATTTTTCTAATCCTTGCCCCTGTTCTCTTCTAGCCAATACTGTGATTTCAGTTAACAGTTTAGTCATTCATTTTTTTTGCTCACCTGCTGTCTCACAATGTCTAAAGATAATTTGTGCATATTCACAGTGAATTCCCTGAAAATAAATTTGATTGACTACAAAGAAGAGCTTTCTTTTGTTTAAATATCAAGCTTCAATCCAGGCTTTGAACTGAAGTTATTGTGGAGTTACCATTGACTGCTCAAACTTGTAATTTTCTTTTAGATGTTTTGTCAAAGAGCTGATACAGGACTAAAAGCACCCCAGTTTTATTTATTACTGTCTGCTGTCTTCCAGCTGGTTTTATTCATTTTTAAAACTGCCTTAAAAGCCCACGTAGCCACTTTGATTCTTGAATTTGACTCAGCCTGATGTGATCTTTGTGCATTACCCTGTGTTTTGCATGGAGTTCTTTGTTTCTTCACTCTTCAAGTCTGGAAACCCCTTATATGCCTTCAGATCTCTTCTGTTATTTACCTCATAATTCAATATTTCAGGTCTGAGTAGCAATTTTAATCAAGGAAACATAGAATGGCTTGGGTTGGGTTGGAATGGACTTTAAGCATCATCTAGTTCCAACCCCTGCCATGGGGTAACAATTAATCTGGGAAGGTTTTCTGTGCCAGACTTTGGGCATAGAGAGTAACCTTAAGGAGAATTTCTCCTTTCCACTAACTCCTTTTGACTTTCATCCTCTGTGTTTTTTTGAGGTATTGGTGACCTGGTAACTGAGAGGTAGCAGGAATTGCTAATTTTTTTTTGTAACTGTTTTAAACACTTTTTGTTTTAGTCAATTTGTCTGTGACAAACTTGTAATTATATGATCCCATTGTCTTGGTCCTTTACCATTGCCCTGTTCTTTTTGGTTTTTTTTAGGTGGTTTTGGGTTTTTTAGTATTGTTTTGTTTGTTATTTTTATTTACATTTTCCCCCAATTTCCTGTATGCAACCCTAGGGGAAGGGACATTTCCTTAATATCTTTAATAACATGTAACACTATGGAGCATGATACAGAAGTGACTCTACTTTAGATAATGGATAAAAATGAAAGACAGATGTGGTTTTGTACCTGGTTATGAGTAAATGAATCTGTTTGTGAGGCTGTGCAGAAAATGTGAGTGAAGTGCCAAAGCCAGCACCACTGTGCATGGAGATGAGTCATGCAGCCCTACTGAAAAGCAGAAATTCAGATTGTTAAGAAAGAACTGAAATTTGTAAGCATGGTGGGTTTACCAAATCAGGAGATGAGAATAAGATGTCAGCTTTCCCTTCCCATTCATAGCAACAGTATTACTTGCTCATGAATTTAAGTTTTTTTCCCCTTCAAAGGACCACTGAAATGTACTAGCACATTATATTCAAAGTTCAGTCTTGATTTTGATCCTGATCAAAGGGATACACTTCAAGTATTTTGACATCTAATCCTTTTTCCTGACTTTGATAATTTCAGACTGAGGTACAAGTAACCACTTCCACTACCTGTGTTAGCCAAGAATGAAAAGCATCTTATCTGCAGATAATGGATGCTGCTGCTTGGAACTTCATTCCCATGATATTTCAGTGTAAAAGATCTGTAAAAGTGTCTTTCTCTCTCTCCTTTTGCCAACATTTGTCAGCACTGCTGCACTGTGTCTTGGGGAAGGGGAAGTACTAAAAAAAAAAAAATTTATTAAATAATATAGGAGAAAGAGATATGGAACCATCAGGGGATGGATGTGATTTCTAGGCAGTACCATGTGAATTAGTCCCTAGGGAATAATAGACAGTTAAAACAAACAGGCACTTTATTATTGGAATATAAAATTCCTGATGAGGTGGTATCATTAGACAAATCATTACCAACTTTTTCTTCTTGTGTCATAAAACAGAACTGGCATTGACTGGGGCTGATATCCTGCACCATAAACTGTGAAAGAGGAATTTATGGAGGCAGCAGAAGGCTCTTAAATGTTACTTTGTGGTGTTGAGTGCTCTGGACAGACTCCAGAAATGGGTGAGCAGAGGTGGGAGCCAAGAGGGCTCTAAAGCTGTTCTGGTGCTGATGTGCTGCTGTCACCAGGTTACTTGAGAGGAAAGTTCTTACAGCTGTGCCAAGATGTTGGCCCAAAGCTGTAAGGGCTGAACTATTGCCCAAAATGCATACCTGATGTATCACTTTGTAAATTTAGGAGCAGTAAGTGCTGGGGAAAGACATTTCCTGGCTTTGTTTCCCCCTTTATAATGTGTCCTCAAAATTTTGGAGTTTATACATGTTTCAAGAAATGTGGTGTTTATGGTTAAATATATTAAAATAGTACCATTTTATAGCCATCAAAGAACACCTGTTTCATCAGATTTTTTGTTTTCATTTTATCTTGCCCTTTATTTCTTCACCTTCCTTGGCAATGTTATTAAGTTTCTATTAAGAAGCAACTCCTTCAGTGAGGAGCTTGCATTTTTTTCAAAGAAATGTAGGGAAGTGTGGAGAAAGATTAAGTTGTCAAAACTAAGGAATCCCCCCACTTTACAAATTTCAATACAGCTGTGAGCCATTGCCTTCAGTTGCTCTTAACTCTGATTTTCTGGTTGTTTGCCTTCCTCCTGTGCATTTTTGCTTTGTCTGCCATCAGCTTTTCCTACCCACTGCCTTCCCTTGGTGTCTTTTCCCTGTTAAAGTCCTGTTCCTCCTTGGTCTCTCTTTCCCCTGATGAAGCCCTGTTCTTCCCCAGAGCTGGATCTCCTGGGAGGGAGGGAGATGCTAAGGAGAAAACTTCCTCACTTGCACTCTTGCTGGAAGTGGTATTTTTAGCTGCTGGGAGGGACACCAGGGGAATGCATCCCTGTCAGTGCAGGTGAGAAGTGTCTGGCAAAGCTGGGATGGCTGCCTGCTGCCCCTCTGGAGGGGCTCATCTCACTTTTGCTCCTGCTCCAGGATGGGAGAGCTCACAATGGCTTTGTGGAGCTCATCAGTCCCTGCATAATGCACATAATGCTGTCAGACTTCTGTGGGACTGGGGCTGTTCTTTTTGTGTTTTATGGATGGCAGGACTGAAAAAGAAACAAGTGCCAGCAGGTAATTTTGTTTCCCAAATAGTCCAAGTGTGAAATGTGTGGGCTCCATTTATCATCCCAGCTGAGACTCTTTGGAGACTGACCTGCTTGTGTTTGCCCATTTTGAATTTTTTTTGGTTTGTTTGTTTTCCTTGACTAAATGTTGGAACAAACATTGGTGAATCTGCATTTCTAAGCATGCAAAAATGATAGATTGCTTTATTTGTTCAAGAAACTCTTTTGTAGGAATGTTTTAATTGTAATTAATAAGGGGAGGGGGGAGGAGGGCTGTAATTTGTTGCAGACACCCTTTGTAAGCAAAAATTGCATTGATATCAACCATGAAGGCAATGTACAAAGAAAAACAACTTTGTAATTTTGGAGGACAGCGATTATGTGATTTATTTTTACATACAGCTATATTAGATGCCCATCTTTCTTGTTTCAGAGGATGTTTGTTTTAGAAGGCTGAAAGCTCTAAATCCTGAGATGAACTTATATCAAGTTTACTCTGTCAATATCTAGGTGTAGGAAAGGCAGTGTTTGGTACAGTTTGAGGACCCTCAGTGTTTTGGCAGATCAGATGACACATTAGTACATCAGATGATAATTTCTGCTTTGGCAGATCAGATGATATATGGAGTTTCTGGTCACTTTTTGCTGAGCAGTTATCTGGGGGCCATTAACCACGGTGGGATTTCCTTTCCTCCAACCTCCTTGGTGTCACTTCAGCCACCACCATGCAGCTGCACTTGCTGCTTCCTAAATGGAGGCAGAAGACTTTAATACCTTCCTTTCATGTGGTTCCTCCTTTCTTTTGAGCCAGTTGTAGAGAAAACAACCAACAATGCTTGCCTTCAACTCTGATCTTTTTGGTGTTTGTTAGCAGTTTTCAGTGGCAATACAAACCTGAATGAGCCTGCCTTTGGAAAGGTACCTGGGTGAATACCAAGAATTTTTTTCTAGATGCTTTAAAGAGGTAACTAATTCTTTAATTTGTCTCAAAAATTTAAGTGCTTTGTTTCTTTTCTTAAACCCATGTGACCTTCTGCAAGATTACATATGTTAAACAGTCTGGCACTTAAAAGCTGTTACCTGACACTACAGGAGAATTTCAGTATCCTTAAAATAGCCCAAGGAAGGAGATGCTTTAATTCCTTTGACCTGCAACGTTTTAGTGGCATTTTCTCTTTTGCAGAAGCACTGATCCATTCCTTCAAAGCTGTCTGTGGCAACTTGTGCATGCAAGGGTAGGAAGGATGGGCTGTGATGAGAGCCATAAAACTGAAGGGAGCAGAGAGAGATGCCTGAAAAATTCCAAGTGCTTTATTAATCCCCCTTTCCATAGTTTCTGGGGAGGGAGGGAGAAAAAAAGGAGCTCTTTCAAGCTTGGCTAGGCTTAGAATTAGCTGCTAGCTTCCTTTCATTGTGTGCACACCTTCATGGTGCTGCTGCTGGCTTGTGAGGAGCTGCAGCTCCTGAGCAGCCAGGCTGTTCCCAGGGGCAGAGAGCCATCATCTCATCTCACCTTTACAGAGAGATTGCTTTGACCTTGGCAGCTGAGAGGAAAGTCTCAATGTTACCTCTAATTAGTAACTTTTGTTGTTCTTGTCTTCTCTAGCAAAACTTTTTTTAATATCACATGTAATTTGCTTTGAATACCTCCATGTCATTGCTTAAGAAATGAAAGTTGGAGGGGGATGTGTTTGGTTTTTGTGAACTTTATTTTGATTTTAGGAAACAAGAAATTTATGAAAAAAAAACCTTTATAACTTATTCTTGATGTATATGAGAAAACCTTAAGCTTTTGAAAGACCTGACTCAAAGCTATCTAAATGTAGCAAGGATGTAGCTTGGGAGGCTGAAGGTTTTTCTAAGTATTTTTATAAGTATCTCTCATTTTTGCATAATAACAGTAAAATAAGCTTATTTATGTTGGTGTATGAAGTATTTGATCCCCTTTATTCACTTTATTCATAACAACACCAGGAGAGATTTCAATGCACTTGACATATCAGTTCTCTGAAGGAGGTTGGGCACATTGCAAAATATTCTAGAAGAATGTTAGTTTAAAAAAATCCTTTTCCTATTCTTTTATAGCTATCAAAATTCTCAGTTTAAGGATTACAACTAGAACACTTGGATCCCTTTTGAAAAGGGGAAGGGAACCTATTAAGGTCCACAAGCTGTTGCTAACCTCCACCTGTTATATTCTATTCCCTTTCCCACAAAGCAAAATTGCTTCATAAAATGCAGAATTTTGCTGCCAGAGATCAGATATCAGCTCACTCAGGCTCTCACACACAGGTTGTGGTTATTCCTTGAGCTTTGGGATGGTTCCTTAGTGCCAGAATCTACTACAGGTACAGACTCTGCCATGTTCCTGCACCTTGAGCACAGTGGTTCAAGCAGCAGTACCTTTGTGCAGAGGATAAATCTCAGTTTTGCTGGCTGCAATCCAAGGGTTATATGTCCAACATCTAGTGCAGGAGACAAATTTTGTCTTTTAGGATCCCTTAGTTTGAATTTTATTATGACAAAAAGATTTGTTCATCATTTGCTCTCCATTTACAGCTTGCATTCTTTGTACTGCAAAATGAGCAACACTTTTCTGCATCTTTTGGAATGACATAAAGACAAGTTGTAAAGAAAAATTTGTTAATGAATGCTGACTTAAGTCTCTGAAGGTGTTTATTTCTATGGGACTTAACCTGTCCTGTAGAAAGCAGAAACCTTTACAATTGATTACCCTGAATATTTCTGTTAATAAAATAAGGGTGTAAACCCATAAGCAATATTACAGTTATGACCAGTTTTTTAAAAAGTATGTGTTGCTAAGTACAGTGAAGGAAATGGCTCAGATTGCCTTCTCTCCATTTCACTGAAGTGCTGGCTGCTGTTTGAGGAGGTAGCATGAAGTTTTGGGTTTGAAGGCAGGAGATGAAAGCCAGGGACAGAACAAAGCCCCAGCTCTGCCATGAGTGTCAGCATTCCTCAGCACCTCTTGGATGGATGCTGAGAGCCCAGCCTGCACATCCCTCTGTAGGAATGGGCCCTGGAAGGAACATTCCAGGAGGAACAAGGGACCATGGAGCTGGGCTCAGATTTGCTGCTCAGGCTGATGTGTTTCCCATGGGAACACACAAGAGTTGGTGTCCTGAAGAAAAAAGGTAATGGGCAATGCTGCCATGATCAGTATTGCCTTGTTAGGTGCTTACAGGTATTTTCCATGTCCCACTCAGATCTGCACCATGTAGTTTGAATTTGTTAATTCTAGATACTGTGACACGTTACAGCTGCTGCAGTCAGTTTTTGCAGTTGTCTACCTTGCATTGTTAAAAGTTTTTTGCCCTTTCACAGAGTTGGCTGTTGCTTTTGCATACAAAAGACTTACCTAGTGTAACAGGAAATCTGCTTTTCTTAAATTACCAGCTACTCTTCCTATCATTACAACAGATCTTGAGCTGTATCAGGCTCAATCTCAAATATAACTCCATGTTTGCTTTAAAGTCAAGAAAGATCTAAAGGAATAATGTTAGATGTTATATTTAAATGGATTAAGGATCTTCATCCCTACTGAAAACATTGCACTGATCCCTTTTGCTTGCTTTTACATTTTTAATGGCTATATTAATATTGCTGTGCTGAAACTTTGTAGAGGTAGAGGACTTAAAATGTCAAGCAATTGAGGCAATATTCTTAAAAATAAATTTTAGAAGGTACTTGACCACTTCTGTCATTCTAAGGAGAGATGTTGGAAAAAATATGACAAAACAAAAGACTGTTAATTTTTTTGTGTAGCTATGTCACCCTGTTATTCTGTCTGGCTGCATGCAGTGTGTGGAGTTTTTAGTGGGTTTTTTTTTTTTTTTTTGGCCAAGTGATTCCTGAACTATCACTGAATAATTTACAGAAACAGGGTTATTTTGAAAAAGCAATCACTTTGTTTCAGCTGGACTTTTTCCTTTTTTCTTCTTGTAGTGATTGGCATGGTATTTCACAGGGTATATGAGGACCTGAGCTCCATATTCACCAGAAAAGTTGATAAATAATTCCTTCTTCAGTTGGGTGCACTTCAGGGAGATACTTCAGGAACTTGTCACTGGTACTGGTGGAAGCTACAGTTAGATCTGTTGGCAATGCCAGTGAAAAAATAAATTGGAAAAGAAAATTGATAAGGAAAGAATATGATGCCATTATGGGCTGTAGAATTAAAACACTCAGGAGAACATGAATATTTTCCAATGTCCTTTCACCATTGCCACCAGTGGGAGATGTGCTGCTGGGTCCAAAAAGTTCATATTTATGTCTTTTTTGGATTTTTGGTGTTTTTTCACTTGTACTTTGAGACAGATGTCACTGTGAAGAGACACATTTCTGATGCTCCCTTCAGAGGAGCTGGGGTCCAGCAGGGTTGCTGCACTGAGGTTTCACAGGTGCAGAGCCAAAGCACTTCTTGATCTGCTCTGCAGCCACAGAGTCTGGCTCTGTCCTCTCTTGTCCAAAAATCATTGCTCTGCAGCTGGGTAAAGAGGTGGTTTTTTTTTTGTTGTTGTTGTTGTTTTTTTTTTTTTTTCAGGCTTGGCCAGATCAAAACAGTTTGCTTCCATTTTAAATGCAGGAATTTGACTCTGCTTCCCAAAGCTGGCAAATATTTCTGTACTTTACTACAAAGCTGTCAAGATGGAAGGGAAGGATTTTGTTGTTATGGTTTGATAGTCTGCATTCTGTCCCTGGTGTAAGAAAGAAGAGTTGCTGGAGGTCAGAGGCAACTGACTTAGCAAAAGATGCTAAAATGGCATTGAAAACAGAATAAAAATATGCTTGCTTTTGGCATAATGTCAGCCAGTACAGATTTTACAGGGCTGAAAGAAATATTATTGGAGATCAGTGACTTTTTTTCCTTAAAACAATTATTTCCAGAAATATTGAGAGACCTTGTAGTCCTGACATGATTGAAAAAAGAAATTATCTGAACACTGAGAAAATGCATCTTCTAGTGCACCCCTACAAGCTTTTGCACAATTGTAATAAGGAAAAATCCTCAGGTCAAGAATAGCTTTGCAAAGCATTAAGCTAAACACACATGTATTTGCCTGGTTTTGCCTGGAGGATTAGTGATTTGTTGCTTTGTGAAACTCTACCCTGAGCTCTTAATTAAGCTTACCAGGCACAAGTGCACTTCAGGTGATCCAGACGACCTTTAAAGGGCCTGCAGCAGATGGTGCAGTCTGTATTCCGTGCACTATTCTGCTGTTTTGTCTGTTAAATAAGTATCTAATTACTCCCAGTCTTATCTTATTTCAGCACGGTGTCACTAAATGACTTACATGGCTGGAAGGAAGGTAATCCATTGCCAATCTGATAAACTTGCAGCTTGACTTTTGGGGAAGTAAACTTGCACCTGATGAGAATTGTCTTTCAAGCAGACAAGAGCATCTTCTAATACTTTTCCAGAGGCTCTTAACAAGATCATTGACTGTCTTTGCCACATAGCTTTTATTTAGCTGTTCTAAATAAATTACTGCTGCAAATTTAGAGTGTTTTTTTTCTTCCCTGAAGTTTCTTTCTTGGGGGAAAAAAATGGATTATTTGTGGTGGTTTGCATTTCTGAAATCAAAGCATCAACTCTTGGCATTTGTGGGCTCCCCACCATTAGTCTGTTATTTTTTGAACTGCACATAGGCAGGTGGTTGAGGCAATTTCTTCTTCAATATTGTCTTAGTGAGATCTAAGGTGTGAAAACAGCTTATTTCTGGAGAGAGTACATAGGTTTTTTCTTTATTTTGGCTTTCAGTCTCACTAATTCTGAGGTGGTATGTGAAAAGTTTGGCAATAGTGGGGAGACTCTCCCTCATCCCAACCTTCCTGTAACCATCCTCTCTACCTGGCAGCACACTTGCAGAGGAGGCATGTGTGCCATGGGAAAAAAAAAAAACAAACATTGCTCATAAAAATATTGTTCATATGCACTCATGCATTGGAAAAAAGTATTTTTTCTCTAGTTCTCTCTTTGAAGTGCATTCTGGCTGCCACTGTCCTGAGCCCCTGTGCAAGCTGCTTGTCCTGCAGAAATGAGTGGAGGTCTGCAGGCATGGCTTACACTGAGCTTGGGGCAGGATGAGGCTCTGTAAAATTTCTCACACACCTTTACCTCAGTGGCTTGTCTACAGTCACAGTATTGAGTGGAAAAGAGATTTGGGAGAAGCATATCCATCTCAGTGCTCAATGAGTGTTTTATTTTTTATATAATTAATGTTTCATAATTGCAGGACACAAGGTGGTTTGATATAGATTAGTCAGCAGGTCTTAAGGCTAGTAAATATTGATTTTTATTTTTGGCTTTGTTGTCTTCCTTTTTTTTTTTTTTTTTTAATGAACTGGTTTCAACAGAAGCAGCCACTCAATTAAAATGGTGTGAAAGGCACTTGATTCAATCAAAACTCAGGATGAGCTCTGGCAGACATGCTGGGCTGAGCACCTCTGCAGCTCTTGCTCTTCTGGGTGGTCTCCCTGTGTTTCTGCAAGTAATTTCTTGCAGAAAAAACAGCATAGTAATTTCTGCCATGATTTGCACCCTGAGCAGCAGGAGGTGATGTGTTTTGTTTGAATGTGAGGTTCAGGTTCAGACCAGTGTTATTGAGGATTCAAATGAGATGATATAATGCTGCCTTTTCTCCTTGGAACTGTATAGATGTAGCCAGTGAAGGAAAGTGTCTCTGTAGTTTTTAGTCATTGTCCTTAATCAAATTCTCAGAACAAAACACAGGAAAAGCCAAGCTCACAGGCAGCCTAACAACCTCTTTGACTTTACTCTGAGTTCCCATAAATAGTTTACAAACTAATTGTCTTTTAAAGAGAAAATCCTGTTACTAAGGGCAAGATGTTGAATGATTTTTCTGGTAAATATGCAATTGAATCTAATAGCACTGTTCCTAGCTGTTAATATCCATGGATGACCTGTTTGGCATGAGCTCTGAGAGCAGAGCTGTCCCATTAACCTGCCAGGATATCTGTCAGACTCATTTGGAGAGCCATTTGGAAGAGCTTGAAGGAGATCATTGTAAACATCATAGTAGGATGCCAGGGAAGTATTACCAGGAGCATACTTGCTGTTTTTATTTTGTGATCAATTGTTAAAAAGGTCATTTATGTTTTTGCATTAGAAATCATACCAAGCTAAATAACCTTTTTGCCTCCCAGTTGGTAATTTCTGTAAAGCTGGATAAAAGCTTCAGCTGTGGACTTGGAGTTTTATCTCATTCTCTGGGTTGAAAATCCTGGGGTAATTTCTTTTTCCCCCCTAAAATATTATCCTTTCCTGACTTTGTGTCTGCCACTCTCCATCTTCTTGGATGCTATTTTTCATGCAATTTTACCCTTGTACTTGCTCATGCTCAATACCTACCAGATATAGATATTTCTGTCATCCCCTCTCCCACCTTGCTGGAGTTGACCTGTTTTTAATACCTGTGAAATAATTAGATCCTATTGTTCAAAGAGATGTTATGTTGTTGTATACAGAGATAATTTTCAGAGCTTGAACTGAAGCAAATGTAGAATTTAATTTTCTATTTAGGATTGTCACTACAGGGTGTTAAACTGCTGCTGCTGGAAGTGGAGCTGCACCAAACATAGTAATGAATTTAACAGCCATACATACACTATAGCAAACCATAACAAGTCAATTTAGGATTTTGTCTCAGGAAACACTGAGTGGCTTTATTAAAAAGCATTCACAATTCACTGTTGCAAACTATCCTGTCTTCATGTATGAATCCAAGAATTGGCCAAGTGTTTATTCATGAGTTTAGGGACTTATTGGCAACTGCAAGAACTTGCTCTTTTATTTCTACAATAAAACTTCAGAGCAAAGTAGTATAAGTAAGCTTTTTTTTTTGCTCTGAAATGTTTTCCAATGGTGAAAGCAGCATGATTTCAAAACATCACTTTCTCAGGTGTTTTTTTCAGGCAATGTATACTGGAATGATCACCATGTACATTTGTCAATAGGCCTTTCTTTTATTTAGTTTTAATTTTTTAGTTCTCACAGGCTTTGAGCAAAAGTTAGAATATATGAGTACTTAACTCATTTGTTCATGGCTTCTCTGAAAATCACTAAATAACTGAAAGGAGAAGTATGCATTAATTGAAATTGGGAGAGTCTGTATGATTCTAAAAAGTAGTCCACCACAGATTGAAAATAGTGAGAAAGGCTTAGCTCTTTTCAGCAGAAGCAATATTTTATACTTGCAGATGATTTTATTTTTTTTTAGTCAAGCTTTGTATTCACAATTCCTGTGCTAGACAGTCTTGATACTTTTGTATATCTGATCTCTTTTCCAGTGATCACATAGTGATTATTTCATAAATGAACAGAGATATACTTGTAGGCACATCCAAACCATAGCCTTAGTCACAAATATCAGTATCCATTTCACAGGGTGAGAAGGGAGATACACTTTAAATAGTAGTGTCCAGAATGACACAAGGAATTTATAATTTGGGAATAAATAACAGAATTTGTGCTTTCCAATACTAACCAAGCCTTTAATTTTCAGCTTTGATAAACTAAAAAAAAAAGGTAAGGGATCAGTATCAGAATTTTTACAGAAGAATCCTTGTCAGTCAGAGTATGCTTGGCATTATGATTTATGTTTTTTGCACTATGGTTTTCACCCTTTTTGGGCAGAAAGGAGAGAATGTGCTCAGGAGAGAATTTCCAGGTGCAAACCCCATTTGTCTGTCACTCCTGTTCCTACCATTCACAGCAGTGTTACTATGTCATCAATTCTTTTAAGAGGAGGAGGTGTCATATATTCTTTTCCTAGTAATAACTTTATAACCAATGTGAAAATCTCATTCTGTGGAGTGAGGGAACTGACCAGCAAAAAGGTTTTTAGTTTTCCCAAATTATACTGCTGTTGTAGGGACAGCTGATGCTAAGTGATTCTTGTTGACAATGACAGGCCACTTTAGCCAAAAATGTGGAGATTACCTCAATACCATCATAAGTAATTATTGTGATATATTCCTATGTTATATCTAATCAACATTTTGGCTGCAAAAATCATACAGGTTTTATATAACAGCAATAAGGGCAAGGTCTAGATTTCCTTCTGAGTTATAAGATTGGTTAACTCATCTGGTTTATACTGATGCAGGTCCTGCAGCAGGAGACTGCAACAAGGTCTAAGTGGAATTTATCCAAGACTGGGGTAGCTCTTTTTATGCCTGGGGCACTTTTTAAGCTAGGCCAGTTTTCTTAGAGAGGCTGAAGTCCTCAGAAGGCTCAGCCAGGAGAAAAGCTGAGAAATCATGCAGGCTTTCATATTTTCTCACTATTTCCCATACCAGTGGTCACCTTTCTCTCCTCTGCCACCTTGGGCAGGTCCTGGGGCTGCCTCTGTGCTTTTGCAGCATCCTCAGGAATGTTCAAGAGAAAGAGTCTGGTTTCCTCTTAAAATGGGAACAGGAGGTGGATGGTCAGTGAGAGCATGTGAGTTAATTTGAAAGATGCTTCTTCACTGGTGTTAAGCTGTACTTTTGCTCTGAAATTGATTTCTCCCTTATCTTAGCTCCATGGATGAAGCCATCTTAGTTAAAACTTTAAAGAGTTTCCCATCAAGGTGTCATTTAACAGGCTGCTTTTTCAGAGAAGAGAAAAAGTTTGTCTGTCCTTTACTGTGAGTGCTTGCAGAGGACAAGATTAATGTGCTGTTCATGTTCAGTCATGACAGGGGAAATGGTTGGTTGCTGTTTCTTGGTAACTCCTCTCATGGTTCTTCCCCATTCAGTCCCAATATATTTGTTTACATAAGACAGGAGAGATATATAAAAGTTTTCTAAACATTCATTGGTAGTTGTACAGCAGTACTAAAATTATGGTGGTGTTTCAATGGGGTTTTTTTTAAGTGTTAAAAGTTAATTTCCACCTATTTTCCAAATGTGCAAAAAGATATGCTCTTGTACTGCCTGTACTCTGCAGTTCTCAATTAAAAATAAAATCTGTAGGTTACACAGTGTAACATTCTTCTTATGGAAATGATGGAACACCTGGAAGAGAGGCAAGAAGCATCCTGCTAGACACAAAATCAAATTTCTCTGTGGAAAATCTGATGTTCACTTGCTTTATCTCTGGATTTGTTTAACTTTCTGATATAATAATTAAAAAAAAGGCAAACACTTAAAAACCCCCATGTTTGTAGTTTGCTTGCTGTGGGAGTGCTATCTGTAACTTGGTGTTACAGAAAGAAGTGGGAAAGGTTCATTTCTCTGTCATGTGCATGGAAGATGATGATTCCTTAAGAGGTGCAAGATCAGAGCAAGGGAGGGGATTCCTGAGCTCTGAGCAGAGGATTGAGGTGCACAGACTATGCTGAGGTTTCTCTCCAAGCTCTGGAAGTGGCTGCAGTTCAGTGGATACTGAATTCCTGCTGCAAAAGGCACACTAATTACACATTTTTTTCATGCATGTGTCTTATAGAGATCACCCTCACCCAAAAGCTGTTCCCATCAATGTGCTCATGAGCAAAGGTGATCTTTTGTTAGCTTATATTTTTACACAGCAGTTGTACAAATCTTCATCATCAGGCAGTATTTGGTGGAGCAGCTGTAACTTCAGCCACCACTCACCTCCTCCAAGCTGCTGTATATTTTTACAGCAATCATAAAGTAAAACAGTTGAGATGAAAATGTGCTGTGATAAAGGGCAACCCATGCAGCAGGTGAGGGAAGCAGCAGATTAAACTTGAAAGGAGGAAGGATGGTACATCAGAAAAGACTTTGTTCATACACTTTCATGATTATTTTATTTGAACTTTTTCTGAGAGTGGCTGTAAGTGCTCAGTGTTTTTCAGCTTTCCCTTTAATAAGCACCTGAACTATGAGACTCAAATCTACTTTTCCTTCCAAGTTAGAGAGAATGGACATAGGAAATATTGTAGCATATAACACTCCATTTTCTCTGGTGCACCTCTAAACTACATGTTCATGTGCAAATATGCCTACATGCTATTCTAACATGAATAGTTTACAGAGTAGAATATTCTAATGTATTTCCAATTTTTGTGCCAGATTATTCTGAGCAGTATATGATAAAGAGGCTGTGATTTTGGATAAGTTTGGGGGAAATCAGTTGATGGTCACTCTCAGGAGAGTAGTGATGGAGACCTCAGTAAGTACTGGAAAAGTCCAGTATTCTCCCAAGTGCTTACAGACTGTGGGGCACAATTAACAAATTCAAGCACATTTTTGCTAGAATCTGGAGGCCATATTTATTTTCTAAAGAATTTTGAGCCCTTTAGGGAATATCTTTGGGACCTACAGCTCAATTCTCTGAAAAAATATTGTTTTCCCTGAAAAAGCAGCTCAGTCAGGATGTTAGGAGGACTCTATCACAATCAGTTTAATTGTTATCCCAAGGAGATTTGGAGGAGCTGTGGCCTCCATGCAGTGCTGCAGCTGTGAGCACAGCTGCATACAGGACATGAAGCTGTGGAAGGGGAGTGGAGGGTACTAAAGTCACCTCATCTTTTGCTCTTGGCCAGTAACAGCAAGCACAGCCCCTGGGGCTGCTGTAGGCAGCTTTTGGGTAGTCTTTGATGCTTTGCAAATTCTTCTTTGCAGCCATGGATGCTTTGCAATTTGGACTCTGCATTTTCCTGTCTCACTGATCCTGGTGACTCCTTGTACCTGTGTCTCCTCTGCTGCAAGTGCTGCTGCCTTCCTCTCTGTACAGCAGTTTTTACTAGCATGTCAGTTTTGGGAGGTTACACCCTTTTGGGGAATGTTTAACTTCATTTACATCCTGTTCTTTCCTGGACTTTTGTTCTCTCTTTTTTTTTTTTGTGTGTGTGTGATGGTCAAAAGATTTTTAACTTGGGCAGCATCCATTGCAGACACAGGAGCTGTGTTCTGTATCACACCCTCTGAAAGGCTACAGAATGTGAAAAAACACATGCCTTTGGAGGCAGACAGCAGCAAAGGGGTCATTAGGTGCAGAATTAGGACTTTCTCAGCAGAAGACCCAAGCCTTGTGACAGGGGTGTCAGGGCAGCAGATGGCAAAGTGTGACCAGCACAGGAAGTGATCAGGAATCCCTGGAAGTCTTGCAGGGAGCTGCATGGCATTGCTGCCAGCACACAGAGCAAGGCAATCATCTGTGCAGCCATAAAATAACCTTCACCTTTGCTGGCACACACTGACACTGCAGCAAACAGGCTCAAACTGGGACAGGCACATGGTAAATGCTGCAGATGAAGCCATAAAAGTCTGGCAGCCAACACAGCTCGTGTCTTTCATAAAATCTGTGGAGGAGCAAATGGGAAGGCAGGGACTGGCCAAAGCATCAGTGCAAATCAATCTGCTTTTCACCATATCGGGGAAAAAAAGCAGATCTGGAAGACCTGCTGAGACAATCTCTTCTCAAAGATCATGTGCTGCCACATGTGAGTTGAACTTGCAAAGCAAGATGGGACACAAAAAGCTTGAGTGGCTTGACTGCTAGAGGGATAGAATTTTTATTTTTTTTTAACTTGGTGTTTCAGGATAATTCAGTCATCTGCTTTCTGTGACTCTTCAGTGCTGTTTGGGACTGTTGTGCACACACTGAAACAGCTTGTGCTGCCTGGGTCTGTTTTATTTTATCAAAACTTCTGGAGGAACCAGTAGTAGCCTTTGAGCACTGATTAAGAGGAAATATTTCCTTGGCTTTGGAGCTTTTAAGGGAGTTCTTTAAGTTAGAAATTATTTTCTTGTCATGAGACAAATACCAGTTTCACTGGTTGGTTCTTAATTGGAGGCTCTCGGAGCCAGTCTTCCAATGGATTCTGGAGAAAACTTCACAGTGACTGCCTAGAAATATATCTATCAGATGATTTTGGAGCTGGATTAACATGTCTTTCATGCCTGAGATTGAACTCCTCTGTTTCTTTCTCTTTCTCCTGGCTTTTTACTTGCACACACCTTCTCTGTCCCAGGCTTTGCAATAGAGCAGAGTTTGAATAAACTGAAAGGTGTCTGTGGTTGCCAGGGTAAGGCAATGCCAAGGGCTGGGAGGAAGAGAGGTCACCCCCCTTTCTCACAGTGGTAAGAAATTATTTTATGAAACCATATATTTGTCAGCTGTGCTCTGGTTCTGGTTTTTAACTCTTATTTTCCTGAAAATCTAAGGGAAAACTTACTAAGCTTACCTCTGGAAAAGGGGGGGAAAAATGAGAAAATTGCTTTTTTCTGTGGTTTTCTAGTCTGTCATCTGCTCTGCAAGATTAGAAATCCACCACAGGCTTTGCAATCCCTGCTGATTGTACAAATCTCTAGTGCTTCCCTCAGGCAGGAATGGGTGATTCCCACCTTCCAAAGGCTCAGCTCCTGCACAGGAAAATGAAACCTTCATCCCTCTGGGTCAATGGAGCCTGCTTGTTAAGTGACCTTGTGGGGAAGAGCTGCTGAGCAATTTGTTGGGAGGAAAGACAAAAACCTCACAATTAACTTTCAGAGGATCATAATTTTTGGCCCTTGGCCACAAATGTTTAATAGCAAGTCAAGCTTGGCAGAGCAGCTTTTCTGCCCAGAGCTGAACTGGTAAGTCAAATTCACTGCTCTTTGACAACTTAATTTTGACTGCAGGCTTGGGGACAGATCACAAAGGAACACGAGTAATTGTGCAACAGCTGTCACAGGAGGAGGGGAAAAGAAAATACAACAAAAAGACCAGTGTGTAAGTCATGGCACACTACTTTAGGAAGAATAAAACTTGCAGAAGTGTCCCTGGAGCAAAACTGCTCATATTTCTGAGTTTTCTTTCATAAAAGAAAATCCAGCTACTTGTTGAGCTAGACAGTTACTCCACAGATGTTGGCTTGGCCACAGCTCTGGAAGTGAGGGAACACATCACATGTGCTGTGTACACAATTCAAATCACATGTTTAACTTGTCAAGATAAAGGATTTTAAGCATAAGGCAAAAACAGTAAAATTGTTCTTCTGGGACATTTCTGGTGGTAAAGATTCCATTAAAAAAAAAACAAAAAAAACCCAGGTTTTTGAGTCTCTGGGTGTGGAGATAAGAGAGAAATATGACACTGAGCTTGCAGAGTTGCTTCTTCTCAGGCTGGAGTGTGCAGACATGATTGTGCTTCCAAAACAAGTAGGAAAAGTGAGGCTGTGCTGCCAGTGGAGAGACATAAGTGACTTCTGTGAGCTAAAAGAGCATTTGCTGTGGTAGCTGGCAGGGAACTGCAAAAAGAAGAGAATAAGGAGAAGCTGTGCTAGAAATAAAAGCTGTTAGAATTAGAAGTCTGGAAGATCAGATTTGCATCAGAGCTTACCAAATGTCTCAATTTGAAAGTTGGGAAGGAAAAAAGAAAGCAAAGATACAAACCCTTCTTTCCTTCTTCTCTCAATCAGCTCTTCACTTTTTGAGGACATCATCTTCATTCAGAACTTTTCTCTCTTGAATAACAGTTAATTCAGGATGAATTACTGTGCTTGAGAAGACCTCTGCCTCTAATTGCTTAGCTGTTAAATAAGCTGCAAGTTTGGTAATTTAGTTTATTTGGAAGCATGGCTCAGGAAGCACCACTCAGATTCTAGCAGACCACCACCACTGAAGGAAGAGAAGCAAAGGTTGTGAATGAATAGGATGATGGAAATGGTAGACTTAGTCAAAGATGGATGTGAAGTTATTTTCTTCTCATCTTAGTGCAGAGAAATTAATTTTAGCCTACATATAGCAGAGCAACTTTTTCATATGCTACATAAATATGTACAAAAAATGTTTATGACAGGATTAATCCCTTTTTTGCATCTCAGTCTTGTGGGCAGCCCCAAAATGGATTTCAAATGTCAATCAGAATATGAACACCTCTACTTGAACAGTTTGTGAAATCCCTTCACCAGAGGGAGAGGAAAGGTAGTGCTCAGATCAAACTGCTGGCTCCAATTGACTCAGTAAATCTGTGCCTTTCCTGCACACACAGCAGTGTGTGTGCTATGGACAGGAGTTAGCAAAGTTTTCCATGAGTTTTTAATTTCTTTCACTTTCTCTAGTCTTTGCAGTAGGTAATACTGACCCAGATCTCTTATTCAATCAATGCTTTTTCCCAAATTAGTGGAATGTTATAACTCTTCTCCCTGGCTGTGCTTACATTCTTGTTTTCCAAGTTTGTTTGAACTAATTCCCAGAGAGCTTCCCAATGTGCTGGCTGTATAGAATACATTACTTTGCCATCTGTTTTGGGAAAGACACTTTTCCCATTACATTCCTATCCTGTAATTATTGAAACTCTACAGTGAGCTCTGCAAACCACAGGTATTTGTAGCCTTGTAAGCATACTTTCTTTTGTTTCAGCAAGTGTACATAAGGAAAAAGATTTTTCAATTTCTGCAAAAAAAAATTTGTAGTACTCTGAGACAGATATTTCCATGATAGTTTAATAATAAATTTAACTCTCTTGTATAAGTACCATTAATGCCATGTTGAGGGTTCAAGTAGAACATTTGATTTGAGATTCAGCTCTTCTCATGGGGAAAAAAAAAATTGATTTGGGGTTCAGGTTGTGTGTAAAATTTGTGCTAGTCCAAGTCAGCCCATTTCCCCTGGATCCCCAGGCTCTGCTAAATGCATCTTTCCTTTCCCAGCTGAGCTGTGGTATGAGCTGCACCAAATACCTAATTGTGAGAAACAGCCCCAAACAACTGCTTTAATTAGCTATTTTTAAATGTTACTATTCTGTGTTTTAACCTTTTAACCTTGACTTTTGTTTTTAACTTTCATGGGTTGCTGCAGAGCAAGAGGAAATGGCAGTAAGGAATTACCAGGCATGTAAAAACCTCATGGGTTTGTTATTAACTGCTCTCCAGCAGGTTTATGTATGAGTCATTTTTTAGGGTTTTTTTGTGTGGAGAAGGTGCCTTGGAAGGGAATTCTTGATTTTTAAACATACTTCTAGAAAATCACTGTTTTCTGTGCTGTCAGATTGTGCTTTTCCATAGTTTCCATGAGGAGTATGGGTTTGGGCTCAAGCAGAGAAGAAAGAACAAAGTGTGTTCTCTCTTCAGAGCTGTTCTCCCTTTTCCAGTAACCACAGTCATGTAGGACCCCCGATTTTTTTGAGGGTATTGGTGTAAGTTGGAAATGTGATCCTAAAACTAAAATATGAAATATCAAAACCTGACTTTGGTTAACAAGGAATGTCTGAACAGCTCCCCCAGAAATTTCTGAAAATGCAAAGAATACTGCAAAAGCAACTGAATCCAAATCCTTTGTTAGGTAGCAGCCAGTGTACAATAAACACTTTCTTAGTGGAAAAATTACTTGTTTTCAACTGCTTTGGAGTTGTTTTGGCAATATTTTCTGTGAGGTTTAAGGTGTTTATAGCACACCTGCTGACACATCCAATAATGGGTTCATAGGCACAATCTAGCCTTGTTATTTTTAAGTTAGAGTGCTTAATAAGCATGAAGTAATACAGGAAATTTTCCTAGCAAAATATACTTTAATCCATTTACCTTAATGCTTAATTTTAAAAAAGAGTAACCTAGTGTGTTGATTAGAGCTTTTCACAAAGAGAAAACTAGTTCTAAAGAAGGATTTTTAAAAAATTATTATGTATTTACATGGATGCAAAGAGTGGAGTTTCCTCAGAGAACCCTGTCCTGCTTGTTTAGGCCTTTTTTCCCCCTTTGACCTAAAATAATTTGGTTTTGGTTTAATGTGGGTACAAAATGAGTCATTATTTATTGACCAGATGTATTGGGTCTGAAACCTGTGTGGAACCAGAGGAAATTCTAGGTGGGAAGAGACTGCTGGAGGCTTGTCCAGACTTCTCTTTTAAAAAAGAGCCCTTGGAGAAATGGTTTAGAGTGCTGTCAAGCCATGCCCTGAACACTTCCATCAAGGGATATGAAAAATCAAAAGATAAGGAAGAGGTTAGGATTTTCTGTCAAATAATGTTCCTGGAAAATCTCCTTGATTTCTGCATCCTTCAGAAGTATTTTCAAGTATATCCTTCAAATGGTCTGTAAAGAGCAAGTTAAAATATTTTAATTTTTTTTTTTGTTTTGAGAATTATATTCAGAAAATAAACTGGTTGGCTTGATCTTTTATTGGAAGCTGTGGATCTTGGCTTGAGGACAGTTGCTGCTGCAGAAGGATGTGGTGGGAAAGTTTGGAATTTGAGTAACTCTGAGAGAAGTAAAGTTGAGTTTAGGCTTTTTTCAAACAAATTTTGTAATTATAAAGATAATTATAAAGAAATCCACTTGCTTTGTTCCCATGTTTTCCACAGTTGAGAGAACTAATGATTTTACATGTTGTTTAAAACAGAGGTACTTTTCACTATTTTTGTGTTGTACAGTTTCCTGTCTGAAGTGTATATTTAATTTATAGCTTGTTTAGAATTTTCCCCTTTGACATAGTCAAGCAAAGAGAATCTTTTCCCCTTATCAAAAGAAAAATAATCTTAGGGGTTTTCATGTTGAAATAATCTTAATGTTTGGGGATTTTTCTCTTCCACTGAGTATATATCAGAGGCAATTTTAAAGCAATTTTTAGATCAATTAATTTCTACAAACTGAAGACTTATGCATCTACTTAAACACTGTTTTGATAAGAAGTAACAATACCCCACATATTGGGAATATTGACAACCTTGTGATGGGAGGGAGTTTAAAAAGGCATTTCCTGTAAAACTTTAACAGAACAACCAGTTCCACTTGATTGTTTAATTCCTCAACAAATGACAGAAATCAGTTGAACCAAAATGGTGTTTTGCTTCAGTATTTTATTTATTGAATAATAAATTGTTGCAAACACAGTTTTGTGCAGAGTTTGAGCCACCAACCAGCTTTTCCCCAAGTTCAAGAAGAGCAAATTCCCTGCAGGACCTATATCCCTTGTAAAGACTACCCCCTCAGAGTTGTTTTTTTTTTTTTTTTTTTTTTTTAACTTTTCTTTTGAAATTTAAAGGTGGAAAAAGTACATTTATTCAGAAGGGTTAATTATTTTGTTTTAAAATCTTTTGGGTTGTCTCAGATCACTGTGTGACACTGGCTCTTTCTGGGAGGCAGCTCTCAGCATGGCTGATGTGCAGTGGAAATTTAATCTGGTACTTACATGACTTTGAGTCAAAGAAAATAAATTAGACATTCTAAAATGAAGGACAGCAGAAGATTTTTGTAAGCCAGTTTTATTTTGACCAGGAGTGAAATGTAAGAGGTGTGTTTTTCTTTTCCTTGAGTTCCCCATCATTTTAAAATGAATTTCATTGATATTATGCCTGTTGTAGGGGGAAATCTCTACATGTATTTCCAGTTTATTGATCAAGTAATTTTATCTGATTTTTTGAGAATTCAGAAGACAATGGGTTGAGGAGGTGCATAAACAGCTTGAATGAGAGTCATCTACTCTTGTCCCAACTGCATTAAAGATTCTGAGCTAGAATCAGCATCTCTTGCTGTGTGCATTACCAGGGCACCCTCTAGCTTCCAGAGCTCCTCAGCAGGAAGGAGACAAATCTATCTTCATCAATTTCAAAGCAGAACAATGCCCTTTTTTTATTATTATTTTTAAGCTGTAGCAATACTGTGTGATTTGCAGTTGGCTTTAAAAATAAAAACAGCCTGTAGAACTTTTATTGCACAATTTGTGCTTTAATAGGTGCTTTAATAGGGTTTTTGATATGAAATGAAATTGCCCAGATATTGCAGTAAATGTAACTGAGTAGTGCCATTCTTTTGTTTTTGTCTTTGTTTTCTCAAGCTGATTAAGGTAGAGC
This sequence comes from Muscicapa striata striata, assembly GCA_030060385.1. Lineage (NCBI taxonomy): Eukaryota > Metazoa > Chordata > Aves > Passeriformes > Muscicapidae > Muscicapa > Muscicapa striata. The sequence goes on along the minus strand of JAREIS010000056.1, from coordinate 7,586,374 downwards.
TGGTGGAGGTCCCTTAGGGGAAAGGTCTTTATTGGAAGGGTGGATTTTGAAATTTCTCTCAGCAGAGTCCTTGGGAGCACCCACTGGATTCTTTGAGTGGCAAAAAAGCTGGGGGATGGACTCTGGGATTTCCTCCTCCTGTCTGTTCTTATCCTGCAGATCACACCTTTTGTTTTGTAAGTGGTTTTATGTCAGTCACAGAGGTGCAAACACACTGTCTTGTTTGCAGCTTTTCCCCTCCAAGTTTTAATCCATGCATTCCCTGAAGTGGCCATGTGGGGTTTTCCCTGGTTGGTTTAAATTTACCAGTTTGAAGGAAGGATAAGCAGCACCAGAGAAGAGGTTTCCAGGTAGAGCCATCCTGGAAGTAATCTGGCTTCATGCTTACACTTGAGAACTGGCAGGATGAAAACCCCCTCATAAATCCATGGCATTATTTGCTAATTGTCTGTCATGTATAATCCAGATTAAATTCTGCTAGAAATGCCATTTTGGAGATCACTTGAGCAAGTTAAACATGTCTGAAACATGAGTTAATTCATGTATTTCTGTTAGTGTAGTATCTTTGCATCTTCCACGTAATGTCAGTCATGGCCCAAAGTTTGCACTGGATTTCCTAGAAATTACTGCTAGGGGAGAAGAGCTAGGAGGAATATCTAATCCATTTTTGGTCTTTGGGTGATGGGAATTAAATGTTCCCTGGTACTTCTGATAGAAATGGACTTTGGAGAAAACTCAAGTGAACTCCACAAGTCTCTGCAAATAACTGAAGTGTGTTGTTTTAATTTCCTCCCATGTTGGCACAGTCTTGATGTTGCAAGTGAATCTCTTTTGTCCAAATTGAGCTAATTAATGCATTCTTCAAGTGGAAATAGAAGAGTATTGACTGCTGTCCTTTTAGCATGCTTTTATTTTGTCTTGCAAGGCCACATGGCATTCTGCTTTTCCTCTCTTACAGAAAACTGCTTCCCTTCAGCTGTTCTTGAAATGGTCTTTTCCAGCCTTTAGCTCTTTCACCTTCTCTGAATGCACTAAGAAAGCTGTTAAAAAACTTATGCCAAAATCTGGGCTCAGCTATCTCTGTCTTTTAGCAGGCACTCTTTTGCCACAATTGGTCACTGAGTCTATGATCAATGACAACAATTTAACCCTTTTAGTCAGGATCACTATTTTCCATTTAATGTTCATGTATGCCTTTTATTTTCCAAGCATTATTGTCTAAGCATTCATTCATCTAATCTCTTTTGGTTTTGAACCTTTTTCTTCCATTTGTCAAAATCAGTTTGAAGTCTTGTCCTTGAAGGCTCTTGCAGCCATTCTCAGTATTTCAACCCTTCTAATTGTTATAGTTGCTTGATTTCATTATGTTAGCCAATAAAGAAATTGTTGAAGGTAGTTGAGGCTGAACCCTTTTCAAGACCAACTTTGTCTTACAAGTTGACAGCCAGCTACTGATGAGACTTTTAAAGTACAGTTTTCCAGCAGCTGTGCCCTGTTTCTTGAGCTTGCTCAGGACACTGTCACCTGAGGCAGTGCCAGAAAACCCTCTTGAATTCAGGACACATCACAACTGCTGCTGTCCCATGCCTGCCAGCTCAGCTACCCTGCCAAGGAAACTAAAATAGCTCTACATGGCCTGTTTTCAGCAGTTTTATTGCTGCTTCATTACCTTGCTGTTTGCCTGGTGCTTATAAACTGTTTAGCAAATAGTCTTTTTTAGGGATTTTTTTTCCTCTTTTAAGGATTTAGGGTGACTGTGGCTTTACAGCTGTGCTGATGGTGCTGAACAACAAATCAGTGCCTGGGGTTGAGAGGAGCTCAGGGGAGGCTGTGACTGACTGGGGGTGTGATCCTGGCTCTGTTTATTTGAATTATGTGTGAATTTATAGGTGCACTTTGTGCAGAGCACATCTTTGTAATCACCTCCTGTGCAGTGGGAGCTCTTCTGTTAGAGCTGCCTTTTCCTTTTGTGAAACCCAACTTGGATTCCACAACAACTCAGTATTTTGAATTTGTGTCATGTCTTTAAAAGGGTGCTTGTTCTAGATTTGCTATGAACTGAAAAAATCTGGAGTCTCCCTTTTGTAATGTTGGCAGCATGGATGGTCTTAAATTGTTGAATGCTCAGCTTCTACTAAGAGGGAAATCTTTAACAGATATTTTTTGGTACTCATCTTGAGACTAGGACTCAACTCCACCCCAATGTGAATGACTGGCAACATCTTAAACATCTCTAAAATAACTTTTGTAGGTAATTCAGCAATGATAATTAATCCTATAATTCCATTTCTCAGTGTGAAGCAAGATCATCTTATTTGGAATACATTGTTGGAAACTTTGAAACCTTCCTGCTATGCCTAGAAGAAATAGGCATATTAGAAATTCCTCGTAGAAATAGGAGTTGTTGAAATGTGAATTAAATTCCAGATAAGAAAACTACTTCTTATGCAAAGGAAATTCCATTTTGGCTCTTAACTTACCTGTGACATCCCAGTTAAACAGAAAATACTGTTTGTTTCATTTCTCTTCTCAAGGATTTTTTTCTTAATTTTTTTTATAAATGCATCCATCTTGTATCAGTTAAATGTCTTTTTTTTTTCCTACTTGAGCTCACATGAAATTATAATTGAGGCTTTTTTTTACATGTGAGCCAGAAAGCACTCTAGATATAGGTAAAACAGATTAATTTTTCTAATTAGCAAAATATTTTCGAGTTTTGATTTTTTAAGGGAAGTATATATGGAAACAAAGTGACAATCTTGATATTTGATGAAGAGACATGCCAGTGTCTTTCCTGAAGTGATGTCTTAGGTGACTAAAATACAGGACAACTGTGGACTATATAAAATATTCTTCATCTCAGTGCTGCCACCAGTTTTATTTTGACTATGCCAGAGTCCAAGTTTTAACATTCCAGCTTTAATGTGCATCTCTTTATATCATGAAAGGTGATTAAGAAGCTGCTTTTCCTTAGTCCCCTTTGTCCATATGTCACTGCATGGAAGCAATATCATCTTGTCATCCTGAGAAGAGCAGATGGGCTCCTTCTGGACAACAATAATTCACTGTGCTTTTCACTTTCCCCCATGAAATTTGTGCTAAAAATGTTGTCCTGGAGTAATAAACCTGCAGCCAGATGGACCCACCATTTCAACTGCACAACCTTACACCAAAATAAATTCTGGCAAATATTACAGGAGTGTGTTATTTTTAGAGGTGACAAACTGGGGATTTCAAACTAGCAGAAATGATGGTATCAAACTGTATTTCACGCTTATGGGTTTATTGCAGTTTCCATTACAAATGCATTTTAAATGAAAAAAAAAAGAAAAAATCAATATTTTCTACAGCAGAAACAGATGCAGGCTCTTTCTTTAATGCCTTGCTGTGGTGGCAGGTACACCTTGTACACCTGAGAAAATTGGGGGAAGGGGGAGCAGGGCCACTGCTGAGTGCAGGATTGACTTTCTCTCCTTGGAAAGAAAGGGGAGTCCTCATCTGGCCAAAGGCAGGGCAATGAACTGTGGGGCTGTCTCCCACTTTAGGTGCTCTAAGCCACACTCAAACCCTTGTGCTGAAGGCATCTCCTGATTTCTGTTATCTTTTTAAATCACCTCACTGACTTTTAGCCTCTGAGACAATGATTTGTCCTTGCAACATGGCACACAAGAAGGTAACTTTTTATTTTCCTTAAACTGAACTTTTCTTTAAGGTTTCCTTCAGGACTTGCTCCTGCTGCTGTGTCAGTGTCACATCTGGAGCTGACAGCAGTTTGTCACACATCAGATGTTTTGGGCAATGGTCAGTGCAGCTTTCACCTGTGGAAAAATGTTCTGCTCAGCCTCTTGCCCTTATGGAAGATGTTCCCTTGTGCTTGTGTGTGTGTATAAATAATTGTATGTTAGCTCAATTTCTAGTGTAGCTTTCTTGGAGATCTTCCAATGGTCATCTTTTATTTGAGAAACCAGTTTTAAAAGACTAAGTTTAAAAAAAAAAATTAGCTAAAACATGTATGAGAAAGAGAAGTTTTATGTTAAACCAGTAATCTGGGATGCAGGAGACTCAAGGTCAAGTTTCTGCTATGCAGGTTTTCCCCCTGCCCTCCTGTGAGAGTCCTGGAAATATTATTTGCCTGTTTAGAAGTATGCCTGATGCTTTTTTAGTTGTAATTTTATTTTCAGGTTTCTTCCCAGTTCTAAAAGGGAGAATGGGATCTCTAGATTGCCTGCCCAGTTTTTGGTTGAATGTTTGTGGTTTACAGTTCTAGATAAAAGTGTCTTTAAAATGGCAGGGCGTATATCTTCTTTAAATTTTTGAATCCCTATTGCATTTTTATAAGGATTGTTGAAGGAAAAATTTATTTTCTTGTGTTTTTGTAGTTCTCTGAACTCAGAATATTGTCAAAGGCTTTACTGTGTTTGTGCAGGTGCATATGTATTCAAGTTTTCTTTTCCTACTTGTAAGTCAGCTTTCTCTAGCAGTGTTTTGGGAAATATGGAGAAAAAATTCTTGATTTCTAATGCAGCCTGAGCTGGAGCTCAGTAGGAGCACAAACAATTGCCTTTACCAAGCTGGGGCCCAAGAATGCTGGTGGATGTGTCCAGCCAGAAATGACCCCATGCTGTAGCACAGAAGAACTAGTTTTTCTCTATTCTTTGACAGTTTGGACTGAATAATGCCTTCCCCCCCCCGCCCCCCAAGAATTTGAATAGCTGGTTTATTCCATAGAACATTTTATCATCATCAGAAACAGTTGAAACCCATCTTTTTGATATGAAGCTTTGTATTTCTCTTGTGAATGATTACCTTGATTAAACACATTCAATCTCACTTTATTTCCCATTTATCACAATTATGCAGAACATATTTTTAATTAGAAAGAGGAATCCTTTCTTGCTTAGTTTGAGACAACCCTCTGAAATCCTGTGCAGAGGTGGGAGCTCTGGTTTTTTGTTCTGTTAGAATGTTATTTGCAGTAAGTTTCAAATACTTGTCCCTAGCTGGCAATTCCCTTTCACAGATAAGGTTGTAAATGTCTCAGTTCTGTTTGTTTTCAGAATGAAAAACCACTGTGTGTTAGCCCTTTATAGGCATTTTAACATGTATTTGAAAGGCATCCAAAATGCAAGAGTTTGATTTGGAATTAAATAATTCTTGAAAGAAGTGAGACATTCACAGGATCAGTCAATTGTGCTTCATTCCAAATGTGCATTTTCTTTTTGCTTCCAGATCATTGTTGGCCAAAATATTTTCTTTTGAGCAGATCCAAGAGCTTAGGGCTTTGCTAGGAATTAAGTCTCATTTGAATTTATCTCACTTTTCCAACCAGTAGTGTTTTTTTCATGCAGGGTAATTCACCTATTGGTCAACAACATCTCACACTTTCTTACCCTGAGAAACCACAGTTCTGTGAGGAAGGAAATTTGTGTTAATCCCCAGAAGTCAGTGTGATTGTTTGTATTTTGGAGTTTGCTAACAGAAAAATGCTTTGCTGGTGTCAGATGATGTTCTCAATGCTTAGGCTTCAGAGATAATGTTGAATTTGCAGTGCATTGCAAAATAAAACACAGTGGTGTTTTATTTTTTCTCTATTTCTGCCAGGTGAACTAATTTGCACCTTGACCCTGCCCCTATCCTGCTATGCTGAGATCATTGGGGATGATCTGGCTGCTCACATTGGTGGGGAAGAGTCCTGTGAGCTGTGCTGGTTTGGGATGCTGCCCTGAAGGTTCCCATTTTTAGCTGGACTCCAGTTAAACACCTGACTTGGAGACAGCTGTATGGAAGTCAATTTTGTGAAGAGGGGCAGCTGAGAGGAGTTTTCTTTACCTTGTGATCAATAAGTTTTCAAAATAGCATGTTCTAGTGAGAACTAGAAGAAAAGACATGTGCATCCTCCTTTCACATTAAGCAAAGAAATGCAGGAATGCAAAGAATGCAGTAGGCAGGGTGGGAAAATACCATGTAGAGACAAACCAGTGAGCACAGGACTGAATTGTTTTGTCTGCTGGGATCGTCTGCAGGCATCTGACATTGCAATTTAGCAGTGTTAAAAATGCTGAGTAACTTCTGGAATGCATGAAGTGACCACATGAGCTCTATACCCTGTTCACACTCCCCTGACTAATCCATCTGAAGGACTGTGCAGTGCACAAAGCTGCAGCTTCTGAGTCCTGGTTAGTATGATGTGTGTTGATTTTTAAGGGGAAGATGGGTCAGGAAGCAGAAAGTATCTGGAAAGATTCTTTTTTTTTGTCTCAAAAACAAGTCTAGTACATCAAGGACAGACACTGGTACAGAAATATCTCCAAGTACCAGATCCTGCCTGGTGGTTTGTCATAAGTGATCTGTAAAGACAAAGCAAATACAAAAATGCAGTTGGATCTGGTAGTTGTCCCAGGCTTTCAGAAGGGTGTGTTGAGAGAAAGGTGGTTTGTAGCTGCAGATTCTGCAAAGGAAGGACCAAAAGGAAAATAAAGAGCTCCCAACCACTGTGGCATTGCCCTGAAGGCTGCTTTGGTCAGTTAAATTAACATGTTAATTAAAAAGATAATTAATATGGCCTATTTGTGCAGTTGTGTGGACCAGAGTGCTCATATCCACTGGAGTTTTGAATAAAATCTTTGTTGTGACCAGCAGTCTTTCTTCCTGCTAAGTGGAAAGAGAAGCTTGTTCTCCAACAGAGATCCTGTTCCTACAGGCTTTGTGAGGCTGTCTGAAGGATAAATAAACTGCAATAAATGAGTTAGAGGCAGTATAGTCACATTACAGTGGCATTCTGCCTAGGTTAACATCTTTCCTTCACAGCAGAGCTGAGAAAATAGCATTGTGGGGTGCTAGATGAAAATAACTGCACAGCACAGCTCAAAACACTCCATGCTGAACCTTTGTAGACCTCTATTGAAGCCTGTTCAGGTATTTACTATATTTTGGAGTTCTGCCATCAGCAAGCCCTGTCTGGGGTTGAGCTGCAATGAGCCAGTCCTAAATCAGGATCACCACTGGAAGATGAAAATAGGACAAAAAAATCCCCAAACTATTTAAAAATGGACAAATCTGGTTTGAGTTTCTACTTAATCCAATTATGCTGTTATGCCTTTGTGAAATACTTCATTATGATTAAGATATGGATAACTTTTTAGCTTGAGATGTTCCTTTATTGTAGGATAATTGTAAAGCTGTACATACATCACGTTTGAACTACATCCTCAGCTGTCACTGCTGAGCAGTCCAAATGCTTTATTACAACCAAGTTATACAATTAGGTGAATAATTACATTACTCTGAGTGCCATCATGGTCTGAGAAATGAAACAAACAACTGTAAAATCACCTGTAATTATATAGTCCCAGCATGATTGACTCTAATGCATTCTGTAAATGCAGAGTGCTAGCCTTTGTGAAATGGGTGAGTTATTAGTTCAAAACTGCCTGTATTATCTAAAAGGAACATGTGTGGAGCTCTCCTAGCAGCTCTACAACACAAAGTTTAGGTGTTACATTAATTGTGTTTGCTTTAAAACAGATCCAATGGCCATTTTTAACTAAGGGATATTTGATACCAAAATTCACCTTAAGTGCTAAGATAATTGCTATATGCTCACTATAGCATTAAAGCACTGAGTATATTCCATAAATGAATAGTTATGTTGCAGTTTCTTATTGATATGTTTCTGCCTAATGGTGGCGTGGTGTGAGTACTGTAATTATCATTAGCTATTCATTTCCCATTATTTCCTTGGGATTTTTTTTCATTTACTAATGTTCTATAATGTAATGCTTGTTGAATTAATGTTGTCCAGTTTTATGTTTCCCCTACTGAATACATACATATAGTGTGCTGCCAAAAGACTTATGATTAATGGAAAATATAATAAAATTTAGTTGTTCTTTTTGAGGGATATGAAATGATGTTTCCCTGAAACAAGTCCCTGTTACTCTAAGATGAATTAATGAAAAGTGTTCAACTTAAAGATAAAATGCTGGTCTTTTTTAAATGTGACTGAAGCAAAACAAGCTTTCTGTGAAATGAAGTCTTCTCTTCCAATGGCATTAATATCAAGTACTCCTGTAATATCTGGGAAGGAGGGGTTGGGCCAGGCACTCCTCTCTGCAGCTCTTAAATTCAGCTTGACAAGATCATGCTTCACTGCAGGGAGGCAGTTTGATTGTTTTTGACTGGTTGCAAAAGCTATGTGTAGTTTCAAAGAATGCAAAGGAGATATTAAAAGAAAAAACAAATGTAATAGCATTGTCACTAAACAATAAAAAAATGAGAGAGGTCTTTGGTCTTTTCAGCAGAGCAAGGTAGCACCTATTTGTAACAATTATTTCATGTAAACTGGCACACATCTTACACAGTTGCTGGGAGGAGAGTTGAGATTTCTTCTGGAATGTCTTTAAGTGCAGTGGTAGAAAACTGCAATCACAAAAGCAGAGGTCCCACGCAAGCACCCAAAAAATAGTATTTGAGATGGGATAATGCTGATTTTTATGGACTAAAAGAGCAGCAGAAGCTCTGGAATTAATATACATCCCTAGTCCTACTCTTGTGAGGAGCAGGCATTAGAACTGAAAGAAGGACCAGACAAAAAGAAAATAAAAATCTAACTGGTGTTCTCAGGGCTTTTAGGAAGTCATGATTTTCTAGGAGTGATGAAGTTTCAGTAATTTTATCTCTAAGTCTTTGTTAATATTTTTCCAATTTTCAAGTATTAGGAGGAAGAGTCCTACCATTTCTTTAGATGAGATGGCATCAAATGTAGAACAACTCTTTGCATTCATATTTGAAGGGGATATGTGTTGATTTCTGCACATCAGTGCCACTTCTTCAGTCATATTTATTTTTGTTATCCTTTGTGTTACTCCTACAGCTTTATCACAGAGGCTTGACAATGAATATTATTGCAGAGGATGTGCAGACAGACATTCCTTACAAAGTTACATGGCCTCTGTGGCAGAACTAATGTAAAGGAAAGTATCTTAATACTAAAGAAAGGCTCTTTGCTGCCTTTGGGATGTTAGTGGTGAATTCAGGTCTCCAGAAAGGGATGAGCAGGATCTGTGTTAGAGGGTGGCAGAGCTTCTGAGCTTGTCTAACCCAGTGCATCCCTCTGAGCATTCTCAGGTGCTGCAGTCAAAGAAGGAAGTTGTTGCACAAGAAGTTGGAAAAAGCTGCTTCATCCTGGGCAGTCTTGTCAGAGCTGTCAGGAGAGTTTGACATAATTCTCTTTCCAGTGTCTTTGCAGCTGTATCTGCTCAGGATGTCAGCTAGAGATAAAGTGGCATTTTTAATTGATTTCTCAGAACTTTTGTTTTTTTGCCTGGTGTTTTGTGTTTGGGCTGAATCCTGGGGTGTTTTAGACAGCATCTGATAATATCTTTGAGACGAGACATGTTTATCAGCCTCACAGAAGATGAATGGGGTGCAGGGAAGAGGCAGGGCACTAAAGCACTACTGCTGTGTGGATGAATGATTTTACAGGTTTGCTGGCAGCTTCAAAATAAAAATAACTTTTCAACATAAGCATTATTCTGGGATTGAACAAAACATTTCTGCAGTTGTATAAGGGGATGATGTGAACACATGAACAACATATCCACCTTTCACATTTCTCTATCTTGTGAAAGCAGTGCTCAAACACCTGAGAAGATATTTCAGAAAGTGAATGTCATAAATGTAAAATTCAAAAGTATTGAAAATCTGAAAAGACAAAAAGAAAAAACCCTGGAGGGTTGTCCCTAAGGGTAGAATGAGGAAGCTTTCTTGTAAACTTTGTCAGAGAACAGTGAGCCACCCACTTTTAAAATTGGTGGAACAGAAGACTTTAATGATGGTTGCATCATCATGTCTTCTTGACAGCAGTACCTTCCTACCACTATTCTGACCTCAGTGCAGTCCCAGCCAAAACCTTCTCCCCTAAATTACTTTATGGAGTCATTCTAATACTGCTTTCCCTATGTATTTCCAACATCACAAAAGGTATTTGTGGCATGGCTTACTCCCTTACAGTGTTGGACACACTTGTTTCTAGACTGGTATTTTAAGAATGAAAAGCCTAAACAATAAATAAAATGATGTAACCAAAGTTTTTATTTAGGTTTTGTCTCAGAAGTATACTTAAGTGTTATTATTGCCATTCATTTTTATGGCAGTGTAATTATTCCAAGAAAGTTCTCCAGAACAGCATCATATTCACCAAATCTTACAGCTTCCCTTGTTACAATAACTTAATCAAATTTAATGAATATGTTTATATTCTGCCTTCATTAGCCGATTTGCAATTACTGAAGTTCTGGTAAAGCACACTACTTTCATTCCCTACTTATGTCTTCCTGAAGTTTAGAACTAAATCCAAAGCCAGTAGATCCATTTATACAATTCCAAGTGCTTTTGTCCTCAGGATTCTGCAATGTGGCAGAGTTTTTTCATGGTAGATTCTCTGAATTAAAATTGATACTTCTAAATCTGTTTGAATGAAAGCATCGTTAAGATTTTATCTGTGTGATGATTCAGGAAAGCTTAAAACAAGTCAAACCAAATTAGCATCCTATGTAGGATTTTCACTTAGAAATCAAGTGGCCTAAGCTTATTCTGCTGCTTTTTCTCTGGCTTATCCTGCAGGGTTTACTCCCTGTTCCTCTGAGGGAGGACACTCCAAGATGAAGTTATTTATTTCTCATGACATTCCTAGCACTTTGGATAGTTAGCTAATGTACTATAATTTTAGCTTATGCTCTTTCAATTAGAAAGACAAATTTCTTGTATTGCTCATTTACTGGCTGTTTTCATGCTGCATTCATTATCTGTCCTGTTCCACAGGAGCAGGCTTTTAAATTGGGAATGGGTCAAGAGAGCACACTCAAAATGACTTCTGACAAGCAGCTGACATTTCTCTGCACCCAAGATGTTCTAATCTTCATGCTAATAAGGAGATTTATTCTCACAGAGTTTAATAATTGTTGATGGCTTTAGAAATAAAAAAGAGGTACTTAAGTCATGAGCAGCGTGTGCTGCTGCAGGTTGTGGGCTCAGTGGAGTGGCACAGAGCTCTTGTAAAACTGGAGAACCAGGCATGTCTTTAATGAAAAATATTAATAAAAGAGGAAAAAAATCCAACAATACCTTTTAGAACTGTCTTTGAATGAAAATATTTTATTCTTTAGGGAAGAATATTAAGCAATGAGAACAGTAAGTAATTTTTGATTCTGGAAATTAGATCAAACAGGCATTATTAATATTAAAATTAATATTAAAGGTTTACATGTGAAATGGCATTTTAAGAGAGTTTGAGGGGCATGAGAGGAAGGATGCAAGCAATAATAGTATTAGATTACATCACTAGGTTGCCACATTTAGATTTTCAGTGTTAAAGTCTAATCTAATAATTGTAATGGATATTGGTGTGGTGCCTCAGTAATGAGATGATTTAGTGGTGCCTATTTATGTGCAAAGATTTAGAGTTTTGTTCTGTTTAGGTTTTGCTAAAGGTGGCAGATGAAAGGAAAAATAAGCCTCTTGTTTAGAATGCACTGTCTGAAGCAGACTTTCTGGTGGAGTGTGAATGGGGACAAGGAATTGGAGCTGAAATCCTGTTTTGTTTTTAAATGAAATTTATACTTAAGAATTCTAGACCTATTCATTCTTTTGCAAGGATAATATTTTTGGATCTTTAAGCCAAATTTGACCAGCCATCAGATGGCATCTTCATTTGTGCTCATGCAGCTAAAACCAATGGTGCCTTCTGCCTTTCTCCTGGTGGTACACTGCTCCCATGAGCTCCCTTATGCATCAACAGTGAAATCTAGAGTCCTTACAAACCAAATTGATGTTCTATTGCACTAAATTTACATCAAACACTACTGTACTTCCAAATGAATATTTCAATCTAGGCTTGAATGTAAACTTGTGTGTGTAGGTGACGAATGAACATATTTTTTAATCTTCAGCAAAGAGAAAATATTATTGTCAAGAACTATGCAGCTACTCACCTATGACTTTTTGAATGAATGATTTATGTTCCATCTCCACACAATTTAGATGTAATTTATATGGAGAAGCCATGACAGATGCCCTCTGTGTATATTACACCAAATTGGTGTCTATCAAGATTGAATGCTTGGCACACAACCTTGCAGATTGCCTGCAATCTGCAAGTGAGGGGGGAATGAAAGGGAGCAAGAAAGCAGAAAACTCACTCAGATCTGCATAAGTATGCAAATATGGCTGATGGAGAGACTCAAAATCACAGCAATACTTTGGGGAAGACCTGGGCACTTATCAGCTCTAAAGATATCAAAATTATAGAAGATGGGTACAAGAGATAATAGATTGAGAATAATAGGACTGCTTATGAAAATTTTAACTGTATGCTATGCATTAGAGAAGGTTTTGGGTTTTTGCCTTTTTTTTTTTTTTTTTTTGATCCAAAAATGATGTAGCTGGTAGATAAACAAATAGCCTAGCAACTGTATGTCAGGCTCAGCCAGCATTCTTTTTCATGTTTAGTCCTAAATATAGAACAAACATTTGCAGAGAAATAATATTTCTTTCTGGGTAGAAATAGGCCAGATTAAATGGCAATAAATCAGCAAGGTGCCTTTTTATAGTCTTGTTTTTGTACAGCTCTAAACTTAAAAATACTTTTTTTTTTTTTTTTGAGGTTTTTGACTTGAGATGCAGTTTCAATACCCATGCTCTGTGCATGCTACAGTTGGGACAAAGAGTCCCTTAGCCCTGATCCAAGGGCTGGAAGAAACCTTGGGAATTGGCAAGTGTGCTGCATGTGAGGTGTCCCAGTGATATTTGAGGGCCAGGTTCTTGTGAGACAGTGCAAATCCACTGATGTTAGCTCAGAGATATTGCTCTTCCAGTTGTTTTAAAAAGAAAATGTTTCTATCCTGCTGCTTGTGAAATCAGCACAGCTCATCTGTAACACCAGTGATCACCAAGGTTGTGTACTGAATGGTGAGTTCTGCAGTTTGCCATCATTGCACCTAAATGAAAAGGTGCTGTGTGAAGATATCAGACCGATGAAAAGTTCATTCAAAACTGTTTTTTCTTACACTTTTTGGCACCCTGAGTTTGACTAACGTGGATAGCCATATAGTAGACTTGCATTTTAAGATGCTCCATTTAGGAATAGATTAAAAAGAAAAAAAAATAAAAAAGAAAAAGCTCTAAAGGTCACAATAGGAAAGAAGATTGGATAAAATGGAAACATTTTTATTAAAAAGTAAAATCTAGAAGGGATGTGAGTTGAGACCTCTGTGAGGAACAGGCAGTGACCCTTGTTATGCAGCTCACCTACAAGGCAAACTGGCAGAAAGAGTGTTGTTCTTTATTAAAGAATTGCATGCAAAACTATCTAGAACTAGAGTTTAAGATATCTGTTATCACAGTCCTCCTCTGGGATCTGTGCATGAATTGATGCACTGGGGATAGATAGATGTGTTACCTAAAATGACACAAACATCAAAAACAAACAAAAAAAAACCTGTTAGTCTAAAACATTAGAATGGTGTAGGAGCAATTTTCTAATAAATACATCTCAGTAATGAGCAGTGGCTAGGGGAAAGGAGAATAAGCCAGTTACATCTGAGATAATAAGTTTCTAGTATGTCTCCATCTATCAGAGAATGGACACTTAGAGCATTTTTAGCAATATTTAGAACTCATTTCTCTTTTCTTTTACAGCACTGTAATTAGATTAAATGAAGTAATTCCTTATCTGCTCCCATGTAGGCAGGAGGCAGGTTTCTAAGGCTGGCATGGCACAGTTTTTAATTTAACAGCACTAATTCACCAGCAGGTAGTGTTATTAATTTCAACTAATTCTGTCAACTATTGCGAGCTGTGATTTTAAAATTATTAAATGTTCAAGTCTTCTAGCACTCGTGGAAAAATAAAAACCTTTCAAGGGAGTCTTATTTTACTCGACAGATAAGAATAAATATTATATGTAAGTGGAAATTCTTGGCGGACTTTAACAAAAAAAACAACTATATTTTTCTTTTGACTTTATAATCCTAAGGAATTCTGGAGAAAACCTTCTGGAGCCCATTTGTTATTTAGTTTAGAGTGAAAACAAAAGCTTTCAAGGGATAGCTGTCAGTGGGCTCTTTCTGCAGCCTGTCAGTGCAGCAAATTGAATATAAACACAAATTTCACTGGATTTGTGCTGGGGGACAGGGCCTTCCCCAAACCTCAGCAACCTTCCAAGCAGTGTCTTCCCCTAAACTTCACTTTTCCTCTGATGAACTGACTTGGTTATAAGAATCTTGTGGCCATGAGAATGAGACAGTTTTCTCACAATTACTGCTTTTTCACAATAAGGGAGTTGCTGTGCTGTAGCTCCTGCTCACTGTAATGCTGAGCTGTTTGTTAGGAAACAGCACAAGAAAATGCCAAGGGGGTTTTTCTTACAAAGCCAGAGAGATAAGAATGTATTTGTGACAACATCAATTCACAGAACGTTATTTACCCTAGTGCCAGATTAGTGATATTTTAATGTTATTCTTCAAGTCACATTTTCTCAAGCACTAAAAACATTAGAGAATACATATACACACTCCTTCCAAACTGTTTTAAAAGCATTTATTTTGTAATGCATAGCAACTGACAAGTAGATTAACTTAATTTACTGTAGAGAATAAATACCTGCATAGAAAAGGACTTTTATCTAGACAGTCTACACACATTGTGAATGACAATGTAAATTCCTAGTGTGTAATACAAAATAAAGAATGCCATAAGAATATTTCTAGCTAAGAAAGGATCCATTCTTAAACATTCCTTTCAATTTTAGCTCTTAAATGAGAAAGTTTCACTTCCTCAGGAGTTAATTTGATACTCCATTTGGCCTTGCTTATCACTAAACAGTTTAGCCACTTATTTAGGCTGAAAACCTGCATGTTTCTTCAAATACACTGTAGAAACTAATATACCCACTATCATTGTTAGAAACATAAAAAGCAAATAGGCACATTTGAATTAAGTATTGCTTTCTCATGCTGAGATCTGGGCTACTGCAAATTTGTTTTGGTGAAAGCTTTTGGGATGAAAATATGGCTTTAAAATGTGGGTGGGAGTTTTGGAGCTCAGCACAGATGAGACACACATATGTGAGACACTCATATTGCTGCTTCTAACTATTATGAGAACATGCATTGTCCAGAAAAAGCTAAAATACTACCTCAATAGTCATTGAATCATATTTCAGGTAGTGTGGTAACTGCTGAGCCAAGGGCTCAGTGAAGAATTCTTTGTTTTTCTGTAGCTTTTACTTCTTCAAGTGATTTCTGTAACAGCAGAGAACACAATGATGTTTTCAAACTGAGAGTTTAAACTCTTTTATATTGCAGAAGCACAGATCTACTTCTGTGGCATTACAAATGCAAAGACACTTTTCTGTGGGAATATGAATCACCTCATTTGCTCCTGTCTAAAGGGTGTACCAGCTTTTAAGTGAGCAGCTTAAGGAGGAAGAGAAGTTGCTAATTAGTGAATGCATTTGTATGCACATTATTGCAGCTGATTAATCTGGCAATGGCAGTATAAATCTGAGGACAAAATTCACATGTCAGCTTTGGTCTTTTGAAGGCTTTTTCAAGCCTCTTTATACACTTTTTTTGTAGAGCTTTACATGAATGTAGATAAACCTTTATAGACTTTATAATTCTAGGTTTCAGTATTGATAACTTCTTAGTTTTCTTTAAAAGTTTAGTTGCTGTATACCTTGGCAAGCTATATTTGTGTGAGACAGCTTAGAAATTCTCATATATAACAATATATCATCAGATAGAGATCTGTCAAAACAAAACCTTCTTTAAAAACATAGCTTCAGAGCTGCTTTCATACAGAAATATCCCCCTTAACAAGTGTTGATCCTAACTGGTAAACAAGAGTTCTCTGATTTTCATTACTGATGACATTTAATGGCTTTATGCTGAGTCTCCAGGACAGAAGAAGCCCTTGTTGCCATCATACTCAGTATAAACTGACAAAACATTGTTTGCATTAGAGAGTCTCATCTCAAATATTTTTCAAAAATAAATAAAATTCTATTTTAAGTTTTTCTTCATTGCAACTATGCACAGGGAGGGGAAAGAGCTATTCTGCCAGGCACTGTATCTCCATTATTTATCTCCAGTTAATAATAGTGCAGAATTACTGAAAATCCCTTGAGGCTGGGGTGCAGCAGGCTGTGTGCTTGTGCCTGGGCAGAGAGCAGGTGCCCCTGGTGAGCTGGGGGCAGGTTTGTGGCTGACAGGAGCTGCCAAACCTGCACCTGCAGCAGGCAGCTCTCTGCAGTCAAAGCATCTCCTGCAAAATTAGGATTTGGGGCTCCAACCTTGCTGCTGCTGCTCAGGTACTTAACTCAGACTGGACCAGGAGCCAGTTTGTTTTGATTGCAGAGATTTTTCCCATACTAGTGATTTGCTTAGGGCTGTTATTTGTCATTTGGTGGTGAGGCAGGACAGAAATCAAGTATTTTACAGAATTATTAGAGTAGGACAGAAATCCAGTGTTCTACTAGAAATACTGGAGTAGGACAGAAATCAAGTCATTTACTAGAAAAAATAAAAATATCCATGTATTATTGAAGGAGGGGGGAAGTCTCCCTTTCTCAAGAGGTACCATTGCTTCCCACATTCTGATTATTAATTCTGAAATATGGTCTAAATAAAAATAAACCTGTTATATCCCACCCAGCAGAATTCTTGCTCTGAACAGACAGCAAAACTGAGGAAAGCAGCTGTTGGGAAGGTGTGCTGTGTTGACAGACAATGCATTTTTAGCAAAGTAATTTGCTCCTGTTCAGCTTTACTGACCTTTTGAAAGATTAAAATAAAAACATTTTTCTCTGTGGTCTGAGTGATTTCAGCTGCTGTGCCTAACCACACAAAGGGATCATATAAAAGATGCCCCAAGGGGATACAGGGTTGAAGAAATTTCTAATAGTTGGAGGTCTGATTGTTATAACCTTGAGTTGTAAGGGTATGTGTGAGGGTGCAGAAGCAAGAAGGTTTTTTGTTTTGTCCAAATTTAAGGGGCAAATTTTTATTGTGGTTTTGTTTAAAAAAAAAAAAAAATTGGTTTTGAAGGCATGTGGGCAGGTACCTTGTGTTTGGCTTGGAGAAAGGATGGAAGGCAACTTTTGTTTCCTGGATCCATTTTTGTCAGTTTTCTTCCCTGTTTTGGCCAGAGTCTTTGGAGTTTTTCAGCTCTTCCTGGGATAATGTGCTAGCCTGGCAGCACATGGCACTGATAAATGTGGTTTTGTCCTTTGATGCAAATGCATTTGGCTTTTCACCTAGATATACCATAGGAACAGACACTTTAATAATCATGAAAATGAGAAATAATGATTGCCCTAATATTTGTCCTTCTTAATATCAATATCTTAATATTTTTATGTGCTGTTCTTTGAAACTTCAAGTATTTTAGTGCTTTTCCCTGACAAAATCGTGGCATCCTTTACTAGGAGTAACAAGAGCTTTACTCCTTACCATTGTGAATAAGATGGTTTTTGAGTTAAAGCCTCAGTACTGGAAAGGGTGAGGGAGATGAAATGAAGAAATTGCTGTGCTAAAGCAGAATCAATCTAATTTAATATCTTTCTCTGCCAGTGGCCAGTGTTGGTTATTTTAGGAGAAGATATGAGGAACACTGTGATAATTGCTTTCACAGGAGATATTTCTTTCTGCCACTTCACTTATACTTATGGCAACCATATCTTGTGATAAAATACATTAAATCCTTTCCAAAACTTTACTTTTTGGATCTTTTTATAGCATCTCTAGAAGTTCTTTTCATTGAAGTAAACATCTGTTCCCTTTCAAAGAATTGGGCTGATTTTTTTCTCTCAATGATACTCATTCCATAAAATCTCATAGGCTTATTATTCTTTGAGTGGTGACATATTTACCTTCATGGGCTCTTAAAATTACTGTCTTCCAGCTTCACAGGACAGATGACAAAAGAAGTAGAGAGAAGTTCCCATTATAACTTCTCTATTGCTTAATGTTCCATATAAATTATTGTGTCAGAGTTCTGTGGCAATGTACTTAAAAGGATTGTTTTCCTGAATCTGAGATGTCTTAAAAAAGGAAATGCATCCAAGAATTGGAGAATGTCTGTGAGGAGAAGCAAATCAGTGTTTTATGTGAAGGGGACCACTAGAAGTGCAGTGCTGGATATCTGCCTTGGTGTTGGCAGAGTTTGGTGCTGTCTTCAGGGCCAGTTTGAGCTTAGGCACAATTTTAGGTATGTCTTAAAGTTGAGCAGGGTAAAGTTTAAGATAAACCGAAGGTCATTCATTTCTCTGAAAAAATAAATGTCCTCCGAAAGTTCTGTGAGAATTGAAATGTGTGTTTTAAGAAAAACCAGCTTTCTTACATGGAGTTTAGGTTATGGAGACTGGCATTTGCCTGGTTGTGCTTTGCAGCAGCTCCTGCTTTGGGGTATGCCCAGCCAGGAGTGGCATGCCCCAGCAAACCAGGCATCCCATGGTGCTGAAAAATCCCAGCCAGGTGCTGAGGTGGCTCTAAAGTCCTTTGGGACCTGGAGAAGAGTTATCCAGGAAATCTGGGAGCACATCAGCTCCATGTAGGTGTTATACTCTGAACTCAGTGGAATTTTTGTCTCGAGGAATCGATGCCAGTTTCTCAGCCAGCTGAGAATCAATTTTTTATGTTCTGTTCTTGCAACACTGCAATAGAACAGAATAGAACTAGAACACTTATACATTAGAATAGTAATTATAGAAGACTTGCACAATATATTGTATTTTCCTTATTTCAGAGACAGTGGTGCCAACTGAGTGCTTGAAGAACTCCACAGTGCCTTTTGCCTGCACACTTTAGTTGTTCTCTAATGCTTTGTTTTCAAACTGAAGCACCAGATTTGTTCTCACAGCCAGAACATGAAGAATAAACTATCAAGTCATCCTGCTGTATATAGTTGTGAAAACATAAATTAACCTCAGGCACAGTTATTTGACTGCATTTCATGACCCTTTTTTGAGACCTTAATGAATGTTTAAAGTCTCCCTCCCATGTGGCTAACACTCTGTAAGTTCAGTGCTAGATAAGACACCGGAGCTTTGCTTTATCACTTGAAAAAACATTGAGACAGAATCCCAGCTGATTCTCAGGAGATGACAGCCTTCTACATTTATGCCAAGAAGATTAAGACTAGCGTGTTTGTGATGGCTGAATATAGAGTTTTGGACAGCCTTTTCCAAAGGAAAGGTGCATGATGAAATACTTGCTCAAGAGCACTATAAATGCACAAACAACTGTGGTTTTGTCTAGGTGAAAAAACAATGATTTCTGAACTCAGACATGAGGAGCAGTTGTTGGTGTATGATTAAGCCACTTGCAGGCTGCAGTTGCATGCATTTATCTGCCTAGTTTGAAGGCAAAAAGGTTTGACTTTTTATTATTATTATTATTATTATGTTGTGTAAGAAATAGAAGTGCAAGCAAGGAAGCCCTTGTGTTTCTCTGCATATTTCCTTCACAATAACATCTGTCATTCTTTGCAATTTAAATACTACCTTGCAAACAGTGGGGGAAAGCATCACAGTTCTGTTGAACACAGGAATACTGTTTTGAGGGGGTTTTTTGTACAACTATTTAGAACAACAAATTTTTAAAAAGGCTTTAAAAAGTCAGCATAAGCTGATTCCCACACAGTGATGACTATGAAATACATTCTTTTTCCTCTGTGACAGATAGATTACCACTCTAGTCAAATTCTATGTACTCTGCTGTTGTAGTGTATATGAGGTGCCATGCAGCATCTTGTATAGGAAAACCATAACAGCATGTGGGTTGGAAAAGTGTTCATGGGCAAAGCAAAAAGCATCTGATCCTGTTGGTCTGCCTTCTCTTGGAAGGGGGGGAGGCTAAGCTCCAGCTGCAGGTGAAATTGTCCTGCTGATGTTCTAGCCCTGGGATTGATGTGTTCAGGGGTCAAGCTCAGCACATTAAATGTGTTTTGCTTTGCTAGTTTTTCAAGGCTGTTGTACAAAGAGATTTAGATACCATGCAGAATAACCTAGGCAAATTTTAAGTGATTTGTGCCAAAAGATTTTTGTGGTGGGTTTGTAGGATAAAAGCAGAGGTTTGCTCTTTGTAACAGGTTTCTTTACTTTCATTCTTCTACCACACTGCTGCAAGCAGCTGCATGAAGACACCCAGGCAACAGCTTGTGACAGCACCCTGGGTCCCTCCTCAGCAGCCAGCATGAGGGATGGTGCAGGTCATATCCCTTGAGATGTCTTATTTGAGGGTGGAGCAGAGAGAAGGTATTTTTTACAACAGTTCTGAGAGAACCTATGCTAAAAGACATTTTAGGGATGAATAATGGCAGGCTCAGTATGACCAAGTTTGTACCCTAGTGAGTGTGTGTGGTCCTCTGCTCTTCCAAAAAGCTGTTTGAAAATGAGGGTGTGGATGCAAATGATTATGTTCATGTAAGGATTTTTTACTACTTAGTGGGAGAAATTCAGCAAGACCCTGTGAAAGTTCCTGCAGAGCTTGCTGGGTTACTTGTGGGCTTGGCTGAATCGTGCTCTCAAAACTGAGAGTGATGGAGACACTAAACACACTCTTGTGGCATCAATTTGAGTTTTTGTACCTTCTCTCCTCCAACTGACTCTTTGTTTACTAGGGACACTGATAGCAAGATAAGCTTTATTTGTACTGCAGATGTGAATCTAGGCAGGAAATAAAAATTATGAAACAAGCTACCAGGAATCTGTTCTTGCTATCAGAGAGGTTTCTTTTCCTTTTCATATTTTGCCTTCCTCATTATCTCCTTTATCCTTATATTTGTCTACTTTTAATCACATATTCATCTCCCCAGCCTATACTGGAATCAGTGGTGGTGCTGGAGAAGGTTTGGCTCAAGGTGCTCTGCAGCTATAGATCATATACAGGTGACACTTGACTCTCTGGGTTTTCATTAGTGGAATGGGCTTTTGGTTTAGGAGCTTTATCTCCTTCCTGTCTTCTATGCCCACCCTCAGTCAAAATCCTGCTCTAGCAGGTTTCTTTACTGCCTTTGTGGGAGAGACAACTTCTCAGTATAAAAATATCTACATAGTGCACATTTAGCTCTTGCCATGTTTTTTTCGGTGGTTTCTTATGTCTTGCTTTGGGTTTTCTTTATGGAAGTTTGAAAGAAGCCTGAAAAGTGATTTTTCTAGGGGTAAAATTTCTAAGCATGTCTGCTATCAGAAAAGCAGCTCGTGATCTTGTAGATTCATCCAGGTTGTTCCAGGAGTTGCTTTCACATGGATAACAATGGTTTAATTCTGAAAGAATGTGCCACAGTAAAGGGTTCAAAATCTTCATGGAGGCAACAGAGAAATCCCCAAATCTTGTGGGTATCTTTTGCTGTGGGTACTGGAGTCTTATTATATGAGCACTGCAATTTAAAAATGTCTCATAGTTACTACTGCATTCAGAAACCATTATGTAGGAGAAGTTAGGTCACAGTAAAAAAGAACTTTTGAAAAACCCTAAGAAGTGCACACCTGCCTGTTTCCAACTGTAACTTAGAACCTGGCTTTTAACCTCAGATCCATTTAGTCTCATTTTTATATTTTACTGTTCATCCAGGATTTGAGCTGCAACATCACCAGGAAAGGCTCTGTTACAGCAAAATGAATGAGCCTTTCATTGGAGGAATTAACCATAGGATAAGAGTCAAGTGCCAGTGAACTTGCTTGCCAGCTGTGAAGGGCCAAGTACAAATGCAAAATATATATGCCATTGATGTGGCAATGCAGGAAAAAAAAGGATTTATGATTTGCATGTCAGACCAAAGTAATATGACATGACATAACCTATGGTTAGTTGTTATAATTCATGGCTATTGTAATGGTAGGCACAAAATGTAAAGTACAGAGCTGTCAGCCAATTAGCCATGAGTTAATAGAAATCCACTGGAGTATCAGAGGCAAAGACAAAACACTAAAATGTTTTATGTAAGAGTATATTTATACATGCTTCACACCATGTGATCTGTGTGCCTCTGTTGTGTATTTTAGCCTCTGCTCTGTGAGCACTGGTTTTCCTGTGACTTCACTTGATTTCTCCTTCCCATTTTCTGTTATCTGATGGAACCTGTAAATCCTGAACCCTCAAAACTCTGCTGGTTTATTCTCACTGCTCCCACAATTCTTACTCCTGTCTAAATGATGAGAGGCATAAATTTCCTGCTGTGAACTTGTGTGTGTTAAATCCTTGAGTAGGGATTATAACACAGTGGGATAATCCTTTTTTCCCCCCTGTTTCACAGCTATGAATAATGACTTTCAATTTAAAATATACAGGTAGGGGCATCTGAAGTATGTTTTTACAGGCCCCCTTAACCACTACAGCACTTGATTGTATTTAATGCCCTACTCTACCTCTTTTAAAAGCAATGCAAGCTGTTACATTTGACACTGGGAATTTGTAAAGTGGCTGAAGTAGCAAGCAGACAAATTCCTGTGTATCAAATAAGGGCATCTTTTTGAGGCACGTTAGGAATTTGAGACATCATTAGGATCTCTTAGGTAATTTCACTACTACCAAAAATGTGCTGTTATAAAATGGTTGCAGCTTTTAAATGTTAATGGAATTTTAGTGGTATATTGAGGCAGGTAATAAAAGAGAAGGTTCAGGAGCCCTCTGCCTCTTGACAAGCTTGAACTAAACCCCAGTGTCCATGCTGATGGTCCAGCCTGCTGCTGTTTGGGGACATTCCACCATGAACTGGTGACAGAATGGAGCAAATCTTCAACTACAGCAGCTCTGGGGAAATGAGATCTTCTCCCTCCAGCCTAAGTATAGCTGTGAGAAAACAGGACTGAACAGAGAGTTCAAATTTCTGTTAACATCTGTAAAATTTGCTGGTGTTGTGAACCCTCTGCTTCTTCTGTTGTTAAAATGCCACATTTTCTACAACTAGAGAGAGAAAAATAATCTTGTGCATCTCAAATCTAATTTCTTGTAAATGTCATTAGCTGTAGATTTCCCCTGTCACTTCTTTCTGTTGTAGCCAAGGGGAAGAGGAGATTTTTTTGATCCTTTGGGTCTGTCACCAGGGATGTTCATAAATGAATGGGATCTCTTCAAGAAATGTTGTGGTCAGGAATTATGTTCACATGCCGCAGATAAGAAAGAAAATAAAACCAGTGGCAGGTCATTATTACCAATACCTTTTTTCTTTCCCAACATACCCCAGGAAGGGATGGCTATAATGAAACTTGTTTAAAGGTAATAACTCACTATGATGACAAGAAAACCCTTAAACCTCCTTTAACATCTGACTTTATTGGCCCACTACCTTCACCATTTGCTATGCAGCAAAAAAAAAAAAAAAAAAAACTTGGAAGACAGCCCAAAAGGAAAAGTCACAGTTCCATTTCCAAAGTAACAAACATGAGCTGAGTGGTTTGATATTCACCAGCCAGTGATGATACAGCTTAGGCAACAATACAGTTAATTTTTCCTTTTTTCTTGGTTTGTTTAATGTTTTCCTAGTGAAAGATGTCAATCCCTGGTTGCTTTGCTGATGACTTTTGTCAGCCCTGAATGCTCTGCACTCAGGAATTTTTCCCAGTGTTACATCTCCATGCCAGTTCAGTGTTTTGGATGGTGCTTGCTTTTCCTCAGTGGTCTCCCTTGGGCAGCTGGAGTAACTGCAGCCCCAAAAATGAGGGGCAGGGGTGATACTCTGACTCTTGGTGCCATGCAGTGGTGTGTTTGTGTGTGCTGGAGGAGCACAAGGGCTCAGCAGGGCTGGAGTGCCCTGGCTGGGACAGGTTCCTAAGAGAGAATTGGTGTTGGGCTCATGGATTCCTGCTGATAAAGAACTGGTCAATAAGAGCTGATAAAGCTGTGCTCAGTGAGACAATGTTGGGGATAGGAAAAGATCCTTCTTGTTATTTCTCAAGCTTTTATATAAGGAGGGACCAGTAGTTTTTTGCTTAAATACTGGAGGAAAAAAAAAAGTTTTAACTGTGGTGCTCTTTTTTCGTGTTCTGCTTTCCATCCTCAGAAAACCCCAGTGCACAGGGTTCATGTGCAGCAGGAAGATGGGATTGCACCCTGCAGGAGCTGCTGTAAACAGGAATTACATGAGTGAATTATGCAGGAGATAAAACTGAGGAAATAGAACAAAGTAGAAATAGCACTTTGGAAGGGTTTTATTATCTTTAGACAGCAAAAACAGTTGTTTTTAGAGTTTATGGCTCAAGCTGAGCCAAATCCCTTTTGCACCATTTGACCAAAGTGGAAGAAGTGAGAAAATGAGACATAAAATAGCCTCTCAAGGCTTTTTCTTTGCATGTAGCTGTCAAAGAATGTACAAGTCACTAACAATACATAAGAAAATACAACATTTGAATTAATTTCTCTAAAAATAAACTGGATGTATCAATGTATTAATTCCCAAATCATTTAGTTAAACATTTCTGTTTAACTAAATGATAAACATCCACAAAAATTGTCCTCTCTACGATATAAAGAGTAAAAAAAATCCATGTTTGGAATAACTGGAAGTAAAACTTCATCCTAATCCACCATAATGGCCAATACATATGTGTACCCAGAAAGTGACAGATTAAGCTCTACTAAATGTTTTCAGTTTCTTCTGATGAAGTTTAAACTGATCTAGATCTTATTAATCACTTTCACATATTCCTCTAGGCCTTAAATTACTTCTTCACATGAAGACGTGACTGCAAAATTCATGCAGCCATTCTAACACTCCCAAGATGAATGCAAGAGCAGCAATGTCATAAAATATATTCATTACTTGTATTTGTTGTTGTTGTTTACTGGGAAGTACTAATCTAGTGTTTACTGGTTTTTTTGCAACTCCACATATTACTGTAGGCAAAAGTCTGATGATTTTTTTTTTTTCTTTGGGGATGGGAATTTTTAGCAAGAAAATATTCACAGACCTGCATGTGTGTATTTTAAATTTGTTCTATAGAGAAAGAGGCATGCATTGGAAATTACAATTATTTTCTCAAGCTCAGAAAGTCTGAATGAAGAACTTGTTCATGATTTTTGGGCTGTGCTCTCTGGTCATGGGTAAAGACACACTTGAAGAGGGGGAGATAGAGCTCAGGGATATTCAGTTTAAAAGGAAGTAAAACTCTGATGTGGGAAGAGAAAATTTGCAAATTGCTGTTAAGATGATATTAAATCTACTAAGAATAGGATTTACTCATCAGAGGCTCTCCAGTTTTATCCATGAGGACAAAAGGCAAGTAGTACTCAGAACCAGCCCTCTCAGCAGAACTGTAACTGTACATGGATATAAATCTAGGTAAACCAGGATAAATTTAGAATTTTCACTGTCTAATTAAAGTCTGTGGCTGAACCTCCCTCCAGCAGGTGCCTAGCTTGAGATCTCTGAACTGCAACTATCCTGTCTCTTTGTGGAAACTTTTAGGCAGAAAGCTCTCTTCTATGTTTCTATTTATATTAAAAATATATATATAAATGGAGCTTTCTACCTTGCTCTGAAAAAAATCTTACACATAAAAATTCTGTCACTTTTTGTGGTTTTTTTGCCATCATTGATGCAACTCCTTTTCAGAGGGAAGGTGCTCTGATCCTCAGAGCAGGCAGTGCTCTCCTGTGCTTATCACAGTTTGGTTCTATCATTCAAAGCTTAAAGTTCCAGCCTATCCCAAGTAAACAATTCAGATGAAATTTCATTAGCTGAGTCCCAGTGAGAACTCATTGCTATGACCTCTCAAAGTAATGTCTCTGTAAATTGAAAAGTAAATTTGGCAGGTAAAGGACTTCAGTGATGTTTTGCTTTGGATGAAAACATTCAGGCTTGCATTAATCAGTGTTTTTGGGGTTTTGTCACTCATTAATACAGAACACAACTTTTGACTAGAGACAGCTCTCTGCCAGCTGTAAATCTTTTCCATCCTGAGGAAAATTCTGTAGCCTGAATATTTCTATTTTGCCTTCTGCCATAAGGGCAGTCAAATCAAAGAAATATAATCTCAGGCATTGTCTGTGTCTGGGACAATGCCCACAATTAAAATTGAGACAAATCCAGGAACTCTTAAGGCTGGTTGAGTGAATAAGTTGTGGCAAATCCTACTGCCTAATTTTTTTAAAATAGAGGAGAACTTTAACATGGCTTTTTAAAAATATATAAGCTTAGTGATAAATTTAGATTACTTCCCATGAGTGACACCATCTACCTGCAGGCTCAGCTGTGTGGTTTTACCAACAGGGTACTTTTAAACAGATCAGAAGAGCATTTTGCACTTTTTCCCTATAAACAGAAGGGATGACATAAGTATTCAGATTTTTTCTTTTTCTTCTTTTTTTTTTTTTTTTTTTTTTTGTTTTGTTTTCATTGTGCTTTCAGGATTATTTTATTTTGAAAAGGATGTAGTTAAACATGGTGATATAATCCAACTACTGGAAAAACTCTTGATTTTTTTTTTTTTTTACACAATATTTTAAGAATCAAAGTAATTTGCTAGAATCTATGAGATCAAGAATAACACCCAATTTTTTATAAAAAGGTGACAGTTGTCTTTCTTGTAGAGAATGTCTTGCTGACTTTGTAAGCTCTGCAAAAACCTGAGGATTTAACTTCTCTTCTGTTTAGTTCTTGGTGTAGAAGTACTTAATGTACTTCTCAGAAACATCTGTGGGCTTAATTGCACAATGAAAAAGTTGAAGACAAAAGAATAATAAATCTGCAGTTGTTCCCCCTAAATCCCCATTTTGCATAAATTTTGTTCCAAAGATCATAAAATTAAATAGAATCCTAAACAACTAATGTATATCAAAATTTAGAACAACAGATTTTTCAACACCAAGGGCAAGACAAGTAAATGAAATTTTAAATACAACATATATATAATAATAATCATGTAAGCTTAATCAAGTGGGAAAGTAAAATCACTAAAAATTGTACACCTGTGTGTGCTAAAGTGCTGATGAAAATAAATCATAATTTCCTAAAGTGTTTTAGAAATTTAAAAAAAAAATACTGAGTTGCATAGGTAGTTAAAAAAAATAATTCATTGGTTCTAATTTCTTGATCTTTATACCACAGCATCATTCAGTGTTCTACCTTCCAGTGTAAAGCACAGTCCAAAAACACACAAAAAATGTGTCCTGGTGTGTATGGTTACAGTGCAACTTCTAGGGGTAATTCTGAGTATTATCAGGCTTAACATACAGAATGTTCCTTAATTCTACCCAAAATAAAATGCTTGCTAGTGAGGGTTGAATAAGAATTAGACTGTTGTCTGATTTAATTCAGAAAATCTCTGTGCTAAATAAAGATTTCCCTTGCCTTTTTCTCTGGCAACTTTTCTTCTGGGAACTCTCCTAACAGATAGAAAGCTCAAAATAGGCAGCTCATCTTGGCAAATTCCTCACAAAGTTACAGCAAGTAACAGCTAAATATTATTCCCAGTGCAACAGGAATGGAGCCAAGAGTCACAAATACATCAGAGCAGTGGGGTGTCCTTTCCTTTGGATAATTTGCCTTCTTCCCTCTCTTTGCTGAGATGACTTAATGCAATTTTTCCTGCTGAAGAAACAGGCAGAGTCCAGAGGCTCCAGGTCTCTTGGATCTCAGGGTGGATGTTGCTGCCAAGGAAATACATCCTGGCAGGTATCAGTGGCTCCAGCAGGGGTGATGATCTGTGGCAGGGTTTTACACATTGAGCCTGAGCCCAGGGCTTGCACAAAAAGGCAGAAGAGAAACAGGAGGTCCAGAGAAGAGTTTACACAGGTCCAGGACTAGCAGCTTATGAGCTGGAGTTAAGAAACCCCACGGTTATAAGGGTAAATATTAAAACACTAAACAGGGCTTCTGAAAGAAAACTAGGTTTTCCTTGCTCTAGGGTATGAGTTATGACTATTGGATTGTTCTGAGAGAAAAAAGGCAAGAAGAGCAGTTTCTGGAAAAATAAAATTTCTTCCTTTTTGCCAGAAGCTGATTCAGTGAGACCCCTTGCTGCCTCTCCCAAACAGAGTGGGTTTGCTGTGGTGTCCAGTTCCAAACACAGCACAGGTTTTGGTGAGCAAAATGCAGGGAGTGCAGCTAAATGAATTTAAAGGAACACAGAATCTTCTTTATTCCTATCAGGCTGAGAGCTTTTATAAACTGCAATTGTGTTTTGTGGTATAGCCAAGTAATTCTTGACATACACCAGGTTCTGCACTAATATGCACAATGTACAAAGTAACATGGTGTGATATGAATAGATAAGGATTTTGCCTCTTACAGTGATGTTTCAAAAACAGCCTAACTCAGTATCTTGTGACCTAAATCCAACTGTAATAATTTGGAGTCTTTCAGGAAGTAGTTTCCCAAATGAACTGTGATTCTAGGTCTAAGCCACAATAAGATGTGCTGTTTAAAGACAATTGTAGTTCTGCAACTTCATATTGTGATTTCTCAAGCACTTTAGCCAGTGTTTACAACCTGCTTTTGCCAAAGAACATCTGATTGTCAAGACAGAGAAATCAATGAAAAGAGTGACTTCCACCTTCCAGAAATGGATTAACATGGGATGAGGAAAAGTCTCCTCTCCCTGGAGTTTGACTGGCTCCAAGTTCCATTTTCTGTGTGTGCCTTCTGTCCTATCTCCTGTGCTGTGCAAAAAGCAATAACCAGCTTTGACATTATCTCCACCACTTATGTTTCTCTAAAATTACATTCTGCTTCTGGGTGTTTTTTCCCAGACTTTATCATTAGGTTGTTCTTTTAACCTTTCATTCCTCCCTCCCTTCTGTCCTCTCCGATTCCATTTGGTACATCACAAAGTCTTTGCTGATCATGTCTTAATAAAATAGTTCTGTGATTCTTTAAATTTATACTGAGACCTCACCCAGAATATACTACCTGCTAGGTGCCTGAGGATTATGTTCATACATTGAATTTGGAATGTTGGATTGGATGTTTTTCTTAACTATATGGGAAAGGATTGGCCAGAACACTTCATTTTTACCTCTATCAATTTTATCTACCCTGGAAATCACCAAACAATTAAACCAAGAATTTAGGATAAGCCAAGTATTATTTCACTTACCTGAGGTAAAAACATCTTGTCTTCCTTAGATGAATGCAGATAAGAAAGTTTCTGATTCTGAAAAGCAGTGATCTCCATAGTGATAGGAAAGATTCTTTAGAAGAACTATTTTTTTAATTTCCAGATAATTCAGTTTTGCAAGAATGAGAGGGAAATTATTTACATGGAAAAAAGAATTTGAAAAGATCTTAAATGCAAAATTGCCAGCTTACAGTTATTATAATTAGTGCTTCCCACACTATATTCATGCCATCTTGTCATGGCCATTTGACAAATGCTGCTGATTTGGAAGCTTGGATAAGAAATATTGCTTTAAACTTTCCAAGTAGGAGTTTAGGAGTTGTATCATCCCACATTTGTCAGGAATCCATATATAATCAAAATACAAAGTATATAAGACCTGCAAGGTGCTGTTTTTACCATTTCTAAGAATGCTCTTTCCAAGTAATTAAATACTCTATGGGGCAATAGGGATCAGCTACTTAATCACTGAAAGGTCAGAGAAGTCCAGAAACAATATTTAATGATTCATTAATGTTGAAAAGGTGGGCAGAGATGCAAATGCTTATTCATCTCCTAGGAGTGAATTGATGGATCTGCTATAGGTACCTGGGCTCTGGTTGGTTGCTTTCTTTTTTTGTTTGTAGTGGTTTTTTGGGGGGTTTTTTGGGGTTTTTTGTTGGTTTTTTTTTTTTTTTTCACTAAGCAGAATTCACTATGGCTGGAGTAGAGCATAAGGGCCAGCAGAGCAAGTCTTTATTTGCTGACATGAATTTTCTCCTTATATTCTCTTTGTGTATGTTGTTGGAAATTAGAAAAGCACAATAGTATTCCTGCTATGAACAAAATGCACCATAAACTCTCACATCCCTCTAAGCAAAACCCCACCAGACAATGGTGAAAAGAGAACAAGAGAAAATACTTGGATCCCAACTGTGCTTTAGCACATTTAAGGCTGTGCATGGATAGCTTATAGAAGAAATGAGGAATATTTCACTTTTGCTCATATAAATATGTTTATGTACTTAAATATATATATATTATACATAAAATACCTGAATATTTTCCTCATTAGAAAGACAGAAGTTAAATGTTTGGAAACAGAATCTCTTGGGAGCAATATGGTCCCAGAATGCCTTGAATTCAGAAGAATTGTTTTCTTTTCCCTACAAAGAGACTTAACAGAAGTGAACTGTCCTTTTAGCTAATTCATGATAAATTAAACCAGAATATTTTCTGATGTTTGTGAGTGAAGTTTTATGGAATGATGATGGAATAAATGAAAAAAGGAAATGATTCCTTCATAAGCATGGCTTATGAAAGTGCAGTGTCTGGTATAAATTAACATAAAGGAATCCTAAATTGAAGTAAAGCAGTTTTGATTTTTTTTCTTAAAAGTGCCTATTAGTAGAAATTGATTTGAGATACTAACTCAGCTCTTATGGCCTTGTTTTGCTGTAAAGTATATTATTCTGGCCTTAATTGTGTCTTGCCATATTTGATATTGACATAGTCAGGGCTGGACTTTGGTCAATAATCACAGCTGATCACCATCACTAAAAATAACTATACATTGTTAATTCATTGAGTGTATTAATCACCCAACAGTGTCCTGGTGAAAATTTATTAGAATGTCAAATGAAGTTTTAGATTAAAGAAGAAAGCTTGTATAAATTGACATTGTAATAAACAGTATGTATTATGTCACTGAAAGATGACTGTTATAGAAATATCTTTCCATATTTAAAGTTGCAACAGTTCAACTCCCCTTTCTGCTCCAATTTCTGTACCAACAAATAGGAAGAGCCATAGTGGCCATGTTTTTATTCTCTGCCTTTGAAAGAGCACTTGTTCTAAATAAACTGAGCAAAGAAGTAGTGGAAAAAACCCAACTCACAACCCAAATTTTGATCAAGCACTGAGAGTTGTTCACAGGGACTGTGGAGTTTCCATCCTTGGGGATACTCAAACCTAGACATGGCCCTGAGAAAACTGTCTTAGGTGGTTCTCCTGCAGCAGGGAGACTGGATGAGATGACCTCCAGATGTCTCTTGTAATTTCAACCATGTTCTGTTGGTTTTTTTTTTTTTTTTTTTTTTTTAAATTTTGATTAAAATGCTCTTAATATTGTGTGGTAATTCAGA
Organism: Muscicapa striata striata; assembly: GCA_030060385.1. Lineage (NCBI taxonomy): Eukaryota > Metazoa > Chordata > Aves > Passeriformes > Muscicapidae > Muscicapa > Muscicapa striata. The sequence continues at coordinate 7,555,135 of JAREIS010000056.1, read as the reverse complement.
AAGTCTCTCTTACCAGTAAAGCCTGTTCTACCTGTCTCAAATACTTCTGCTGCAAGACCTGGCTCATCAATTCATGTCTTCAGCAGCTCTTTTCATTAAACAGATTACACTTTTAGGAGCTTTATAGGGCATAAAGGAGGAAAAAAACAAACTTGATCAAAGAAATAAAAACGGTTTTGAGAGTTTTCCAGGGAAATCAAGGCTCTGTTATATGTTACACTTGGATGCGCAATCTCCAATGCTGTTTATCAATGCAATGTTGAGTCTGAGATAAAGATATTTATGCTTTTATGTAGAGGCACTGAACCATGAAGTATGAGAATTTGAGCACAAGAAAAATTTTGTTTGGTACTTTCATTTCCTATTTGAATTAATTCTTAAAGAGTAAACTGTTCTTTATAATTTAAACAGTCAGTTTGATCTCAGTTTCCTGAAAAAAATGATAATTCAACTACTGTTTTCCCTCTTCTCTGGATTAATGTTTAATCCCTGTGAGAGTCAAGTTCACATAAGTCCATTTCTTTTCTGCTCAAAAGCAGACCTGTAAAACTCTAAATAGTTACCCCACTTAGCACAATGCTGATGCTGCAATGAAAAGGGTCTGAAAGAAAAGACAGCATTACTTTGCATTAATATTTTTATTTTAATTTTTTAAATTTTGTTTTTCACAGCCATCCCCAGATAGTTAAACTGCAGTTTAGTGTACTTCTTAAAGAGCTCACTGCTCAGGTCACTGCTATGTGATTTCTGTCATGTAGTTACTTCATTAATCACATTTTGCTTCCTCCCATGCTGTCTTGAGGGCTTGGGTGGGGTTCTTCAATTTGTTTTTATTTTATTACCTGATATGACACTATTAATCACAGAATTGCAGAGTTAAAACAAACATTAAGTTGAACTCAAAAGCCAAACTGTGCCAAGACCTTGCTTTCATACTCCAAGTGACAAACCATCATATTCAAGTTATCACAGAGCACATCTGTAACACTGATTGCAATCCACACACTACAGACTCATGTCTAGGAATAGATTCTAACACTCCCCACCCTATTTCAGGCATGTTAGCAGATGATAGGATTTATCACATCCAAACAGAGCTTGCTTTTTTTTTTTTTTTTATTCCAGCATTTCAGCAAACACTTAGGTCAGGCTTCACTCTAAACTTGTTTGTATTAGGTAGATAGATAATTGCATTATTACTTCCCTTTCCTGAATACAATTATTTGCCCGTAAATGCATCTTGTCTCGAAAGACAAAATGATTTGGGTAATATAGCCTGGGGAGAGTGCCTACTTAGGTTTTCCATGTGCCATTACTAAAGATATGATATTCATTTTAAAAGGGGGGAAAAAAATGCTTTCATACCCTGAGGAAGTTCAAGAATCAGATTAAGGGATAATGGATCATTATCAGGACTATATAAACAGCTTTTGTATTGATTAATCCATGTTACAACTCCTTAAAAGAGCTAATAATTTTAGTGCCAAATAAAGAAGAGATTGCAGTTTCCAGTGAGGAAATGGCTGTAGCTGCCATTTAGGTGGCAGATAAGAGATGAGTATGAGGCACCTTCCATTATTGTGATCCAGCAGTGAACCACAGAAGCCATCATTATGCAGACAACAAACACCTAACTTCCCTATTTCTGGCTGTTCTCCTTTTCTCTTCACCATCTCTAATCACAACACTCATAACTAAGCAGGGACATTATTTCAGAATGTTCCATTTATGATGTGCCTTGACATCCAATCACATAGAAAGTGCAGTCCTTATTGAAAATGTAAGATTTTATTCCAAAAATCAAAATTTAGAGAAATAAAGGCTAAAATTTTTCCCTCACTGGCACATCTTCCACAATCACTTCTGGGGAAATGTAAAACTTTGGTTCTACAAAACTAATTTCCTTTCGTAAGGCAGAATTTGCTTTGACATCTTTGTAGGTCCATGTCCTCATCAGACACAAAATGTTATTCTTCTCCCTAAGAAGAAAAGAACTTGATTAGAATTACTGGTCCTCTGTGTTTGAGACCTATGTAAGACCTTCTGCTATAACTAAGAGTTATTAGCAGGTAATGGCTATTTTATCTGTAATTAAGGAAAGAGAGAGTTGATTTTTGAATAAAGTTCTAAGTTGATAGCTCAAATTGTTTTAATTTCATTAGTCTTCTTGCAGAAGAGTAAAATAAAAAAAATTTAAAAAAAACAAAAAACACGTGTCTACATTAGCTGTTAACTTCTAACATTTAAATTTCAGTAGTACTAATAGAATTGTCCCGTTTCTTTGTTTAAACACACACATGTGAAATGCAGTTTGAAAGGTGTTTTGTGTTAAGTGTCAAGTCATCCATTTGAAACTGAATTCCTTATGGTAAATGGTGGCATTAGTGCAATTATTGGCAATTCACAGTTATCAAGCTAAAAGCATTCTCAAGTGGATCTAGCCAGTTCAGAGGTGATGGCTTCTTAAGGCAGCAAAAAGCTGCTTGTTTCATCTTTATCCTTCCTTGTAGTTTTGCTCACTGGTTTCTAGAGAACATTTTCAGTGCCCCAAACTTTGAATTCAATTATTTTAAAATCATTTTTATGAGTTTCCGTAAGGATTCGATTCCAGTTTGGCATTAATGGGGACTCACAATAAGCAGTTACCTGGAAAATGCTCCCAGTTAGGCACTGCCTCTCTGTAGAGCATCTTGACCATAGAACTTTTGCCACCAGTTGCTGTCCTATGCCAGCCTAAAGCACTCATGATAATATTTATATTGAGGCAGAATTAGAATACATAAGTTTCTAAGAGACTGCTCTATTGCTTCCAGAACAGTAAAAGCAATTATCTAGATGATGTTGATTAGAACAATTATAAATAAGATATGCTTGTGCAATGGCTTATACAAAATGGCCAACAGAGAAGTGGTTAAAATTTCAGTTCCCTTGAAAAATACACCAACTTATTCTTCTTTTTGCACAACTTTTCCTCACCTTCCTTTGCAGTTGAAGAATTAGATGTTTTGAGAGCATTAAGGAAACTAGACTGGAGTTTAAGCCTGAAAAATAACCTTTTAAAATCTATACAGTATTTTCTAATAGTTTATTTTTAAATTGTGCCTACATTAGATTGCAAATTGCAAACATTTTGGAGATTATTATTCCCAGAGATGCTTGTAAAATGTTTTTGAAAATATCACCACCATGTAAAGCGTTACGATATGCTATTGACTAATGATATTAAAATAAAAACAGAGCTAAGTATTCAGCCACAAAACAGGTACAGATGTGACTTAGTATATTGATAATGTCAGCTAGTGGGAATTTTTCATGATACCTTTCAGATCTACTTTTGAAAGCTTTGTTGCTATAGGGTTTCTATGACTCTTCTTCCTTCTGCCAGATTATTGCCTGAGTGAGACCACTCTGGCTTTTTTTTCCCCAGCATTCTCTCAGAATTTCTTTTACTTGGATTTTTCTCATTACTACTAGATTCAGCTGTTTTAAATTCTTCATTGACCTCCTTTCTATCTTATACTATCTGAGGACTGCTATTGAAGTGTTACACTACCATTATAACCCCTGAATTATTGCTCAGTGCAGCTCTGTGTTCACTAGTTCCTTTAATATTTCATTATAAGTAAAAACGTTGGTCACCTTTGTTACTCTTCTCTGAACTCAAATATTTCATTTCCTTCTTTCAGAAATGTTAATCCCAGAATTTAGTATTATTTTTAATGTGCATTTCCACCAAACCAGATTAAGAATTCATTAGTAAAACCACTTGAAATCACTTCAGTTGCAGAAGAGCTGGGCTGAGCATTCTCAGCATTCACTGAAGCCAAAGCCAAATCCTTACAGTCTGAAGTCTGTTACATCAAGCCAATGTCCATGATTTAAGAAAAAATACAAGGCTGAGGCATGCAAGAGAGGATTGACTTGAGTACTTATGATTTGACATGTATTTTTGGTCTTTTAGCATTTAAATCATTTCAGATGTATAAAATTCAGACTGACAACCTAATACAGAAACAGCAGGAAAGTTTAAAGATGCAGACTTTTGGAGAGCAATGGTCTGTTGCATTTTTTTCTTCCAGATAAGCCATCACATGGAGTGAGTAGCATTCATATCCCAACAGAAAAAACATAGGTGGAGACTTTCCTGTTATCACAAAAGCAAGTTGGGTTCTGACTTTGTTATTCTTGCTTAAATGTGACAAATGTTTCATTTGAAAACTGTCAGCCATGTACAGCATCTTCCAGCTGAAAATGAAAGGGGAGAAAGAAGGAAAGAACACCAGTCCTTTTTGTTATGCTATTCTTGCTGAAATAAAATGGCAGATAGTCATAAAACTGGAAGAAAACAAGCTGGTGATGTTTGTACCCAGTCAAGCACAGCTCTCCTTTCATCTGGATAATGAATCATTCACACATTCACAGTCAAGTTTTCACTTTCTCTAACATGTAGGTTTTAATCAACAGATTGACATTGTCTAAGGAAAATTGCCTGTAATCAGAGCAGCCCTCAGCTGGGGAAAAGTACAGCAGCAGAAATGTGTTTGTTTGTGGGGTTCTCTGGTAGTTTTGGTGAAGAGTAACCTCTCAGTCTCTTTTTTTCTCCTAGTTTGCTTGCATGTTTTATCATCTTTATCTTGCTGTACAGGTCAGATAGCTACACTCAGTCTATAGATGGGATTGTTCATCACTTGCCTAGCAAGCCTGCTTGTTTGGCACCAGTCCCTGGCCTTGGTAAATTCTCTGGTGGGACAGAGGAGCTGCCCTAGAGGATGATGTTCATTCTTTCTTGCATTGCAGCAGCACCCAGAACATGACCCAGTGGGTTCCCACTTGCAAACATCCTACTGCCACATGGACTTGACCTCGAGCTGACTTTGACACTGTAATTGCTAGAAAAGAGCCAGACCTGACACAGTGATTTACTTAACTGTGTACATATTTTACTGTGTGCTGTATAAACTAGCACATTGCACTGTTTACAACGCTTTACTAATATATTTGGAGAAGTAATTGGATAGTTCTAACTATGTAAAATTGCTTATGTGAGTGTGACAATGTGGTACACTGCTGCTAAGAAGGTTTTAATCAACTCAACATTGGGTTCATTTGGTTACTAATCTGAGATGTCTGTGCTTCATTTTTATACTACAGGGAGGAAGTTTCCATAAATATTGAAGACAGACTAAGTAAAAGTAATTATTTATGGCTTAGCAAGGAGTGTAAGCAATAGAATGTAAAGCCATATGAGCTGAAGTAGAGATTTTTTTATAAAGTAATTCTTTGAGTATAAGCTAGATTTACAGGAAAATTATGGATCATCAGCATCATATGAAAGCAATACAGTAAACTTGTTTACTTGGAGTAGATATGTGTTTCAAGAGTCACCTTGTACAAAAAAAGATGAGCTTTAATTACAATAAAACATCTGTTCCTCTTATAAAATGGAAGTCAGCTTCTAAACAATTGTGGGTTTTTTCCTCCTGCACTCTTTTCTTATGCTTACAGCTTCACAAATTTGTGGTTTCTGAAAATGTTTTCAGAAACTTTATTGGCACAACCCATCCCCTCTGTGGGCTTTAGCTGGGGGTCAGTTTTTGACAGGGCTGGCTGAGAGCCTGGCAGCCCTAGGATAGCAGGGCTGGGATCTGGGCTTTGGGAACCTGGTGTTTCTGGGATTGCAATGCTGGGATCCTGGGCTTTGGGAAGCCTGGTATCTCTGGGGATTGCAGGGCTGAGCATAGGAATAAGGGATTTGTAAATGATTAATTAGAAGTAGTTTTGTTGCTTACTTTATATTTTACTGATATGCTTTAAAAATACTGTTTATGTGGTTACACATTATTTGAGTTGTGCCTTTATTTTGTTTATGTGTTCTGTAGGTACTCTGCAGGAATTATGGTTGATTAGTTTAATGCTTTACCACTCACCTTGATTTTTGTTTTTCTAATTTTGATATTATGTTTTTCAGCTTTTTTTGTTTTTTTTCCTAATTCAGCACAATTTACGTTTCAGTAGCCTTGACGAATTCCAGAGTGTTTGATAAAAACAGCTAAAAATGGCTTGGCTGGTGCTCACCACTGCTGCATCTTCCTAGGCCTTCCTGAAATACAGTCCTAAGGTCTTGGCCAAGTTAAAAGCAAAATGAAAACTCCAGAAAAGGGAGTGATAATCAAAACTAAGATGTTTTTTCCACTTTGTGTGCAGAAAAATTTTACGCCGCTCTGATCAGTAACAGCAAAGGCATTTACAGCACCAGTTTGTTTTAATGCAAGAAGAAAGATAAATTTGGCATGACCTTATTCTTGGTTTTGTTTATTCCTCAGGGTGCTTTCCTGCAGCCAGTGGGGATGCAGTGCTTCCTCATGTCCTGAGCATCCCGAGGCAGGGCTGATCTCCCACAGGGTGAGCCATGGCTCCCTCAGCCTGTTCTGGGGACCTCTCTTCTCTTCTGGGGACACTGCTGCCACTTTGACAGTTTTGCTGCCTTTGTCTTTTGCTCTGCTCTTGTCTTGAGGATTTTTTTTTCCTCTGGTATCGCAGTAATTAAAGACAAGTGAGTCAAGCCTTACCTTGGATGAGGGAAGATGAGAGCAGAGGAAAAAGAGGCTCAGATGTAACTCTTTCTTTGTTCTCATCTATCAAAGAAGAACTTGCCATATGTTTTCCACTCTTTTGCTGCTTGTTGCATAGTAAATTTGACACCTATTAATTACCTGTTACATTATAAATGTTTTTCAGTTTTTAAAGTGATTCATATTTTTTTTTCTATGTCTTCTTTGCAATGTTACTTTTTGATTTGGTAATTGCAGATTTGGATTTTTTTATTGTTTTTTACATGAAATCTGGCATGAATATTTTTATCTGAAAGGTATATAGGAGACATATCATGCATGACAAGTATATTAACTATATTTGATCCCAGTAATGGAAGTTGATGTTTCTCCATTAAAGTTAATGGAAATGTAATGATTTATGCCATCTGTGTAGATCTGTTTGGTTATACTTGCTATAGGAAACCCATTTGTTTAGTGGAATGACAGGGCTCTTTTTTCTGAATAATTTAAAAATATTTATTTGACTGGTTATTAATTCTCAATCTGTGAAAATTTATATTTGGAGGATTATTGGTAGCAGGGCTGCTTCATGGCTGCTGTTTCTAGAGCTTGCAGCTTTTATGGGTCTACAGGGTTTAAATCTACAATTAACTGCAGTGTTGGTCCAGTTTATTGAGAGGTGATGGTTCAGGCTCAGGGTTCATCATGGTCTGTGTGCAGGGAGTGGTGGTGATGGAGAAGAGGCACAGAATGTTGGGTTTGGGTTTGGTCCCTTTCAGAGGAGGGCTCAGCAAACACGAGCCTGCTTTTCCAGGTGTCTTGTTCCAGAGCAGCTGCTGTTTGTTGTTTTGGTGGAGGCCTGACCTCTGGCTGGGAATCCCAATCTGGTGCTGCCATAGCAGCCTGTGAAGAGCAGCCTTAGCTGAGCAAAGCAGCCTTTGCTGTGCTGGGACTGCACTTGGCAATGGGCTCCTCCTCCCAGCTCAAAGCCATCCTTAGTTAAGGCTTCCAGGTGAAAGCGTTTGCCTTCTTTATTACTTTTCCTTCATAGTTAAACCCATTGCTACTAAAATTTCACCAAATAGTGCTTCTGTCCAGGGCTCTGCCCTGCACAAAGGAGCAGTATGTGTTTTGCTGCCCGTGCTGTTTTAAGAGTTGATCTTTCATTTCTGCCTTTTTGCACGGTGTGACCTCTCCTCTGTGCTATATTGTGTCTGTCCTTGTGGGCTCCTTTCACTTTGGCCATATTTCACTTTAATTTCTTCTCAGACCATATCTAGCCTACTGCTTACTTCCACTGGAATTCAGGTTTCTTATCTGCAGGCCATGCACGATTCAAACTATAAATTTCATTTCTTTTAGTATTTTCTGCTAAGCTACTGCATTTTGAGAATTACTTTCTGCTCTGACTTCCCACAGTTTTAATTTTTAACCATTTTGAAGGAATGATTTCAATGTTCAGACAAGTAAATAGCTAAGCATTTTCAGGCTTGCAATTTAATCTATTGTAATTAAGCTCATTATTTGATAAAACTGAGTTAGAAAAGTAGATTCCCTCAAGTGTGGAGGATACAAAACCCATCTTTATGTATGGAACAAAATTACTGGCTGTTCAGAAAATTTAAAGCATTTTAAAATTGGTTCTATAGTCCTTTAACAATTCTGCTAGTGCTTCCTCTTTCTTCTCAAGTTGTTGTTTTTTATTTTTTTTTCTTAGTATAAAATGTTAATTTCATGATCAGGTATGCATTCTATGTGAGAGAGATGAATACTACTTTCCTTAAAATTATTTTGCTTAACTAATTTTGTACCTTAATATCAAAATCCCAAAACAGTCTCTTAATTTGATTGCATTTCAAAATTTAAGAAAACCAAAGCAAAAGGGATCATCTTTTGAAGCTCACTTAATCTTAAAAGATAATAAAATTGCACTGTAGGCATTATAAAATAATTTGGTTGTTGGAGAAATTGTGACACTATAAGAAATCTCGTGAAGCTTAGGATTTATTAATGTGTGGCTACCACTGGAGGACTTAGCATGAGGATGAATTTGATTTTTTAATACATATGAAGAGACCTGGTGGTGAGAAAGGGTCAGTAATGTATGTTTACACAGGTATGGATGTTCTTTTCACAACACACTGAAGAGTTTCAATAGAATATATGTTGTTATGACTTAAACTGGTATTCTGTCAATTGCTTTTAAAAAATAAATTGTCCTCTGAAGTCTAGAGTTAGAAATATGTAGTTACAAGGACTGTTAGTATGTACACACGTGTGTACCTGCAAAGTCAATTCCATATGGAAATGGGAAAGGAAAGATTTATTTTGGCTGCCAGAAAATACTGTTCCACTCATCTTTCAATCAAGAAAAAAAACACAGGTTTACATGTGGAGTGAAAAACCTATGCTGCTAAATGGGAACGCTTCTTTGGTTTTATGTGCTTCAAAGCCTATGTAATATGTATGTTAGTTCAGGGATTTGGGGGTACATTTTAACATGAATTGATTCCATTTAAGAAGCTGTGGGAATGCTCAGATGCTCATTTATTTACCTAATTCATGGAACCTACTGATGCTTTAATCAGCTCATCCTGAAACCTTGCACCAGAGGCACCCGTCCTCATTAATACAGCCAGTTTCTCCTACAGAAAGAGATTTAAGAAAAATTTCACAGAACTGTAGCAAAAATACTCCTCTTTCTCCCAATATTTGCAGGTTTTTTATTGCCATTAATGTATTTTTCCACCTAGTTGTGTCTGTGAAACTCCCCTTCAAAGACAAATGCTTTGAACATTCTAGGTAGTTTCTTGCTCTAAAGGAAATATTTACAATGGACTGCAAACCTTTTTCTTTTTCTTTTTTTTTTTTTTTTGTTAAGAGCCAGACTATTATGAGAAAAGTTTATTATTGGAGTTGATCAAAGGGACAAGACTTTTTCAGCTCTTAAGCTGGCTGAAACTTGCTAGTGTTACAAGACAGTTGTTTTTTATTTTTGCCGGTCTTAATGAACTCGCTGGGCTTGTTCAGAAAAGCAAATAAACACAGAAAATGTGTGCTGAGTTCCTGACACTTGGACTTCAGAGAATTATCCATAGTTAAACTTGTAAAGAGTGCAGCTGGCCAAGGTGCAGCTCAGCATGGAGCTGGTCTGGTGTAACTTAATGAGGGATCCACTGAGCAGGGATGAGCAGTGCAAGCACCAGGCTCACAGGGACTGCCACAGGAAAAAAAACAGGGACAGGGGGAAACTGGAAATTGCAAAATGTAGCCATGATTTATAAATCTACTTTTGGTACACGTAGTATAGAAGCAAAGGGAAAGGAGAGGTATGGTGATTATTTGATCTGTCTTTTCCAAAGCTCACAATCACATTGTGTAGACAGTGGGTGTTTTTAACAATAGCAATATCCCCAGTTGCTTCTCTGACCATTTAAAAAAAGGCAATGCCACAATTTAAAAAGTTTTCATAACTCCCTTAATCATCTCCTGCTAAGCAAAAGGAAATGCTGGTTACATTTAATTCACACTAATAGATAAACTAAACGAAGATGGAGGTGTGAAATTTCCACCTATACTGGAAAGAAAATTCAATCATCAATAAAATATTTCCTTATAAGCATCTTTTCCATAATGTCTGGGAAGTACTAGGTTTAAAATAGGTTTATTTTACATAATTGCAATAGCATTCTTCTCTGCTAAGGAATAAAAAAACTCCAAAGTGCCACTGTTCTTAGATTTTTATTTATTAATGGCCAGAGCTTCAAGCCTCATGAATTTGTCGAGAAGACTAAAGAGAACCTCTACAACTATAGCAGTGTTTTTGTGCCACTGGGGAAAAAAATCAGTATTTCTCTGCTAAGCCTGTCTTTGTGGTCAATGATCCATGAACAGGGAAGGATTTCCAAATAAGCCAATGGACACTTCAAAGGAGGTTTTTGTCTGTTGTGTCAACAGGCACCTCTGAAATAATGTTGCCATTTTTAATGTGGCACATCATATTGAGCTGCATAATTTCTGTGGCAAACCTGGAGACAGTGTGATCTTTTACCAGGGTAGCAGAAGCAATATCTTATTTTATCTTCTGTCTGACCAACAGCTTCAGCTGCCCAGCTGAAAATATAAAAGCAATGCTCAAAGTTAAATTTGAGAGACTTTTTCAGGATTGATCTAAGATTTTTTAGAAAGTGAGGGTCTTATAATGCAAACCCAGACCTCTATACAAAATTACTTTGTCACTTTTATCCTCAGTGTGAATAACTGCGTATCTTGAATTTTGATTAAAAAAAAATTGAATTAAAATGTGTAACGCCTGTCTAATATGTGCTATAAAATACAAGCAGTGAAAGTAGTAAAAAAAAGAAAGCAGGTTGTTTTGTAACCTCATGTGTGTGAGATGACCATGGCTGATCTTGTAGCTGGGGCTGTTCTTGTTTGTGGTGTGTGGCACCACAACCTGATCTCACACTGATACTTTTGGCAAGGCACTGGACAATTTGGTGTTCCTGATAAACTTTTCTGTCTCTTCCAATAATTTCAAAGCTGTTAAAACAAAAGAATAAGTCACTACTTTCAAGACCTGTGCAGCAAGATCCATGTTTTGATGGGTATATTTACTGGCCTTGAGTGTGATCTACCAAGCTACTAAAAAGTGAAAAAAATAAAAATAAGGAATTGCAACCAATGCCTCCATCCCCCCCTCTGTAAGGAAACTAAGAGCCTGCTATGCTATTCCAATTCTCTGATCCTCCAATGTGTTCTTAGCAGGAGCAGCACCTCTTTTGGGAAATGTAACCATGGAAATTAGAAATTACTATCCTAACAGCAATTTGAGAGTCATTTATTGAAAAGGGTGCTCTCTTTGAGGAAAAGATAGGAGGGGCAGAGGGAATAAGCTGTATGAATTCACATTAATGACCAGGGCTTGAAATACTGAAGAGCTGAACTACTATTTAATGACTGAAAATTGATGCAAATTGTATCAGTGATAATGAACCAAAGAGAAAGTGAAATGTATTAGAGTAAAAATAGTGTGAATCCCTCAGTTTTGAAAACCTTTTTTGCCTTCACAATCCTTGCTATTCATGAAAGTACTTGATGGTTCTAATTGTTTTAACATCTCATCAAGACTTCCTATATCAATGGGAATGTTCTCTCTTCCTAGATATGATTTAATGATTTAATCACTGTGGTTTCTTACTGTGAGCCCTGCTAATAGGGATCCTACACAGATTACGTAAATTGTATTCACTCTAGGACTGTAAATAGTGAAGCACTTAATTCTATTACTTTTTTTTTTTCCTCAGTTCAATTGAAATGGAACAATTTAAATAGAGCAATTAGAAAACTCTCTGGCAGCCTAAGAATAGTTAAGATTATCTCATTTTATTATGATTGCTTTTAGATCATTAATTTAGACAGCTAGTTTGGAGCTATAGCTTGGATTCTGTTGATGATCAGTCCAAGTAAAATACATGTATACAGGCATGAAGTGCATTTCTTACCAATTCCACCCTGTGCCTCGTCCTGTGGCTGATATATTCCATGAAATGAGTTACTTGAGGCAGGTTTGCTGTGCTGCAGATTTCACCCTACCTCCTTGCCTGCCTTCCTCCTGAAGCTGTCCATAATTCCAGTTGAGTATTCAGAACATGTGCACAGTATTGTTGCCTGTCACACAGACTGTTTGGCATGAAGGCTTTCTCTCATCTTCTACTCCTCTTAATAGGCTATTTAAGATGCCATGGAGTCACATTTATTAAAGCCTGTGAGGCTGAGCTCACACAAAGAGAGCTTGCTGTGTTCTCTGAGAATTTACTGTGAGGGAAGCACGTGGGCATTGTGGTTGTGTTTGCATGCTCAGTTAATTTCTCTCAGGCTTGCAGGCAAACTCCTTAATGCATGCAGCTTTCATAGGTCAGCTCACAAGCTGAGGTTTATAAACATAGAAGGTTTTCCTCAGTAATGTGCCTGTTTAAGTATCCTCTGTGGCAATAATGTGTATTGAGGTACGATTGCAGTACATTTTATTCAGGTCTCCATCAGCTGCCTCCTCCTCTTGGCCCTCCCTTACAGCCACATGTTAGAGTCTGAGGGTGTGCATCCAGGATAGCTTGTTAGAGTAGTCTGGGTTATGACTGTATTCTGAACTTCACAAAGTTCATTCAACCTCATTTTCAAAACAAATTACATTTTTTATCAGATGTCTTTATCTCTGTGGCAGTTTGGTGCTGCGTTTTGAGGCTGGCAGGACTCAGTGTGGCCAACAGAGGTTATTGTCCAATTTCAGTCCCATTAACATTTTAAACTAATTTTTGAGCTGTGTCTACATAGTAAATCTCTACAAACAACGGAAGAGATGGTGACAGCTTGTTCTAGGGAAAGGGTTTCTCACTGTTCCCTCACCCACACCAGAGCAGAGGGGCAGTGCTGAATGCACAGAGCTTTTTCTTTTGCCAGCTGGGGCTCTTCCCTTGCCTTTTCCTGCACTGGGGGTCACAGAGGAGCACCCAGTCCCTCAGGGGGAGGTTGGTACAAAGACTCATTTATTCACCTGACAATAACTTTTGCCCTTGTTCTGCAGCAGTTTGTGTTTTCTGCCTGCCTCTTTTGTAGTTTTTTTTTTTGTTTGTTTGTTTTGTTTTGTTTTGGTTTGTTTTTTTTTCCCCCATTTTATCTGTCAGGTTCCCTGACTACATCTTTTCCTCTCATGCCCAACATGCTGGATGGGGAAAGTTCATGTTTAAACTTTTGGTTCCTGGTGAGGATCAGGTTCTTAAGCAGATCAAACAAACTGTTGGATTGTTAAGAGGGATTTTTTTGTTTCCTGTTGTAACATCTGCCTTTAGTTCTCTGCTCCTGGTTGTTCATATCAATGGGAATATTTCTGAAAGGGTTCCTGAACATTTTAAAATAGGTATCTCTCCAATTCACACTTCTTGCAATTTATCAGGGAGTTTTAAGATCATCTGGTTCAATAATCCTTGCTCTGTCCTGTGCACGTGGTGTCCTTTGATCTGGTAATTTTTTTGGGATGTGGGCATGCTTGGGCACCCTGCACTGCTCAAATAAAGAGATGCAGGGACCTTCCCTTCCAGGCTTTAAACACCTCACAACTGTTCCTTCACAACAAGATAACAGTCCCCACACTGTGTCACTCACTTCCTTCTCCACTCTTCTCAGCATAGGAAATATGCAAGCTCATCCTTAGCAGAACTCCTATGTACAACCCATTCCCAGAATAATGTAATTTTTCTGCCTTTTTTTTTTTTTTTTTTTTTTCTGCTGTAGTGTATTCAGGCTATATCCATGCTGAAATGCCTTATATAGGAATTTAAATAGGTAACAGCAGGACAATCTATTTAGGCCTTTTCATGTCCATCACTGTAGCAATAATGGCAGGTAACAACTGCTGATGACTGAAATATGACTAAAAGATGAGGGAATTTTCTTCTGAGTTGTTTTTCACTGTAAAGCTGAAAGAAAGAAGGTTCTTTCCACATCAGAAGGTGAAAAAATGTGATTTGGAAAGAGGTTAGGTTTAAAAATAGACATGAGACCTTAAGGAAAGGGGAGTGCTCCTTCTGTAACCTAGAAACTGAAATCCCTAAAGAAATATCCAATACAGCAAGATTTGAAAAGAAAGAGAATTTTAAAAATCCAGTGAAATAAGCAGGAAAAAAAAATCCTAAAAAAAAAAAAAAAAAGGAGAGAGGGAATGCAAACAAAGTGGTAATCACAGGTCTATATCTCTTGTGTGGTCCTTTGTCCATCACCTTAACAACTGTCTCTGAAAAATGTGGGAAACAGGATTTATAAAAGATTAACACATGACTAAATTGCTTGTGCACCTGGATTTTGTGGTAAGAATTGTGGCTGAGTGGTTCTGGGGTTTTCTACATGTTGGAAAATAGGTCATCTTGCTGCTGTTCTTTATTTAGAAATGTTGCAGAGGGCACACGATTTTTAGTTAGCAAAGCAAAAATCAGTGCTGCCAGTAATGCCAAAAGGAGCTTGCTATGTACAACTTGTCAGTAAAATTTGGCTGGAGTATCTGGCACTTGTGAGGAGGTACAGCAGGGTAACAAAGTGGGGAAGCCCTCCCCTCCTTGCACAGCACATGTAGTGGCCAACTCAAATCTGTGCACTTGCTGCTGAGTGAATGAAGGCTGTTGATAGATGATGCTAACAAAGTAAGTGTTTAGTGCACTGAAGTTTTTTTTTTTTTTTTCCACATCAACCTTTACAAAAAAGTAAGCTGAGCAGAGCAAAGTAGAAGAGGAGAAAGCCAACAAGCAAAAAGCCTTTCAATCTTGATGAAGGAAAGAGCAAAAAACAGAATCCTTAACTGCTCTCAAATCTGGTGAGCCTGATGAATTTTGTCTGTGGGTACTTGAGGTCTGCAGTTTTCATTTTTGAGGACATGTGGAGGATTGGCAAGGGATCAGGAAAATGAAAAATACATCTGTGATGCCTGCCTCTGACTAGGAAAAGGAGGATGGAGTGGTGGTACGCTGCTCAGTTTAATTTCAGACTGCACACTTCAGGAAAAACTGGTTTCTTGGATTAAAGGCAAACCAGAAGGGAGAGACCTACCTTGTAAAGGCACAAAGGACTTAGGAGAGATTTGTTTCAAGCCTCTTCTTTTAAGTTTTCTCCCTCTCAAGGGTTATGTTGTTCCAGGCAATAACAGTAACAACAAAACCCCTTTAGAGAAGAAATTGGAAATAATTTTCCAGATGACAGGCTCTCTTTAATGAAAAGCAATATAGCCTGACCTGAAGACTCTAATTTTGGCTTGGGGCCACTTCACACCAACACTAAAGGTCTTTACAGGCAGGAAGAATAAGTGTCTTTCTGGAACAATATAAATACATTTAATCCTGTGCTGGGGCAGGACAAGAGCCAACAAGAATTTTTGACATTCTTTCAGTGACTCTTTCCAGTGGTGCTGTGCTAAAGCAGGCCTGGGTCCTTCAAAAGCATTTGGATTTAGTATGAATTTCAGACATTGGGCATGTACAATAAGTTGAATAGCAACTCACAGGCAAAGGATTAATTGTTCGTTTCTGCTAGCAAATTATGTTATGGTAAATAGATTGAAATTGAGAAATGCAGGGGTTGTCATTAGATCAGTGTCACAAAATGTGTATTCACGTGCTGAATATGCAATTTCATGATGAATAAATGCTGTTAGGAACTCTACTGGGCTGCTGGAACAAGAAGTTATTGCATATCTTTATTTACAGGTAAGCAGCATTCCAGCTGACTTGCATTCAGGAACCAAGTTACAGGAAGGGGGTAACAGCTGAAATTGTATGGACAGTCTTTAATAGGAAGTGAAGAAATTACTTAGACCAAAAATTAATCTTGCAATATCTGGCCTCATTGTTGCCAATAAGGTTTTTTTGTTAAGCCTTATAATGTGAGTTGTTTTTTCTGTGTTAGTCCAATACATGGAGTTACTTTGAAAGTAAAATGAAATAGTCTTTCATTTTTACTTTATATTTTCTGTGAGTTTCTTTATAATTCCTATAAGTTTCCAGTTGTCATGTTGTCAATCTGTCAGCATTCAGCTAAATAGCTCCCAAGCCAGGCAATAATTCATGTCATTCACTCCATACACAGGATGATCCATAAATGTTTAACTATTTCTAAAAATTCTCTCAAAGTTTTGATTTTTGTGTACTTGATGACTGAGACTTTCTCCATAGCAGATAGTATTTGAGGTATGTTTTTTTTTTTTCCATTCAGAAAATATATCTCTATTCTGCTCGTTGAAATCAGTGTTCTGATTTGAAGAATATTGTTATATTGGCTTGGCTTTCACAATGAGAAATTTCTGAAGGTTTAATTGTGACTGAAAGGCTTCTTTGTTCTTTTAGAAATATATTCCTTACTATCTTTATTCCATAGTAAGTTATTTAAATTCTGTAGTGATTACCAGCTGGCAAACTCCTTGGACTGGACTTATAGCTTAATGCTCTGAGCAAAGGAAGAATATGATGCAGTTGAGTTTTAGACATTCAGCTTTTTTTATTCCCTTATAGTCTCTGATATTTTCTTTCCTCCTTCCATAAAAATATGCTGCCTCAAAGTTTCTGCGTTAAAACCCATAACTATAACAAAAATCACATTCTCTACTTGCATAACTTTTCCTAAAAACCTCATTATATGCTTTGTGTTTTGCACAATTTCTAAATTGTTCTACTTCCGTTTTTCTACATTGAGCTGTTTATTGACAGCTCAAACTTAGAAAATCAGGTCATACTGTTGTATAACTTTACTTTTCCTAGCAAGGTGGGCTCTAGGTAATTATTGCAGCAATCTACAAAGGCTTCTGTTCTCACTGGTTTTTGCTGGACTTTTTTGTTTAGCTTTGTTTCCAGCAAGAAATATTTGGTGAGGTAAAATTCAAGAAACTAAAATTGTGCTGTTCATATGAGAGGACTGCACAGCTCTTGGCCATAGTAATGGAGCAATTCTTCAGGTCCAGATTTCCCTGGTACAGGATAACAAAAATTTTGGACTGTGTCAAATTTCACACTGGACTACATAAAACTTTTGAAAAGTGCTTTTAAAAAGGCATTAAAATAACCCCAAAAAGCCTCAACCTCCCCCTGTCTACCCATCCAGAAAAACCCCAAAAGTCATTCTGATTTTTTGTCAGAGTTGTAGTTGCTCAAACTTGCATGTTGATTATCCTGCTTTTCCACAAAACACAACTGCAGGGCACAAAAATAAATATTTTTTTTTTTTATGTGCTGATACACAAATCAGTACAGCTTGCCAGCACTTTTTCCTGAAGTTCAGCTCACTTTCATTTGTTTTCCTTGTGAGGTAAGTGTAGAGCCTTTGTCAAACACACTGCACCTCTGTAGGTCAATGGAAATAGATAAATAAATGCAGGCAAATAGGAGATCCTGATTTTTATGTCAAGGTAGCAGAAGTCTGGATTCAGGCCCTGTTCAAATGACGTTTATCCAATAATGAAGACCAGGCAGAATGATGAATGTGCTTCAGTGTGTCTGTACTGAAATAGGTTTATAAACAAGCACCTGCCATAAATCACAAAACCAGCTTTGTCAAAAGCAACTAGGGACCAGATGCATCTTTATAATTACCTGTGACACCCATTGTCCTGCTTTCATATCCTCTGTTCCTCACTTAGATAATCTGCTTTATTTTGCTTGTGGTTTCTACGATTTGCATTCTGTTTTGAAATGTGGACTCATGTCTGGGGACCTTCTCATGGAAGTCTCTGCCAGTTGCATTAGGGGCAGTAAAATGTGGAATGTTCAGTGGCTAAATGCTACAAATCATTTATTCAGAAGAGAAAGCAAAACTAGTCTAGTACTTCCACAACAACTTAGACATGTTTTCCCAATTGAAGTATTTTTATTTTCTTGGTTTCTGAAGTATGGCCTTCAAGTAAGGGAAACTTCACAATTGTTTTCCTTGGCTACATCTCATATTCAGGGTTTTTCTGATAGTCTCAACTCATAAAGCTATTTTTCATTTGCAAAATTGTAGAAGTCATGAAGGTTTTTGGTCCACATTTCATTTTCAATTAATCTTGCAATTTGAGAGTCACTGGCTGTTTATGGTTCCAGATAAATGGTAATTTCTGGTTTAATTTGAAGGGGGCTGGGATGAGAGTTCTGTCTCCCTCTTAGTCTTTGCTAATTTTTCTCCCTTATTGTGTTATCAGGCATTTAGAAACAGCATTAATGCAAACAGATTTAGGCTTAAAGCAGGCATCATGCAGGAAAAGAGATTAAAAGAAAAGGGAATATAAAAGCTTGGAGGTAAAACCTGATTGAATTTGACTTTTAGAAATGTTTTTATATTTCCTACTGCGGTACTGTGCTTAGCTGATGTACAATCACAGTAATGTGTTCCTTCATATTGGTTTACAAAAGAGCTTTGCAGTAATCATGGAATAGAAAGTACAGAGCCAGACAATAAATGCCTCTGCTCTTAGGTCAGCCTATTTAATTTCCCTTTCAAATCCAATTGTTCACCTGCTGTGGTTATTAAATATAAGCATAGAGTCTGTATTTGAATACCCTGTCTGTGCCACTTCAGCACTCTGTACCTGTTGCTTTGCCATTACTGATGCAAGTTGCCTCTGAGGATGTTTGTAAGAATATGAATATATTATATTATGTCTTTTACTTACACTACTGCCCAGAGTTCTTTTTTCTTTATATTTTTATTTTTTTCACTGCCATGCTGTGCACCAGGCCGTTTAATCTGATGGGTTTACATTTGAAATATAGGATCAACAGCACAGAGCCTATCACCTGTTAGATATTAAAATATATTTTTAATCAAGTTGTGCTATGTCATGTAGCCATTTTGGTTAATATCTATAGAAACATAGCAATATAAAAAGATAAAAATAACATTTCAAAAAATGTGTAAAAAGAAAAGGGGGGGAGGGTAGAAAGATGTCACCACCCATGGAGTCTTTGTTTAGATGTCTGTGGGTCAGTGGTGGTTGCAGGTTGGTCACATTTGCATGATAAAAATTATAATCACCCCTTCCAGGACCTGCTTATTGGCCTCTTCCCTTCCCTGGCTCAAAACCTGGCTTGTAGCCTCTGGTGGTGGGTACAAAATCTTGGCTCTTGCCTGAGATGGCATCACCTCCTTCACCCGACTCTCAGGGAAGGCAGAACAAGAGACACCAAAGCAGAGGAGATGTGCAGATGGCTGACGTGTATTTTGAAAATTTTGGGGTGGGCTTTGTTCTTTGTAACATCATTCTCATGTGACAAGCTTAGCAAAGGTGAGATTTATCCGAAAGTATTTTAAATATTCAAGTTGGAAAATCTCAGTTCACACTTTTCCATGTATGTGCAGAACCAAGGACAGTAATTTCTCCCACAGGGAAGTTACTTTGAATCCTGCACTACATAAGTTTTATTTAGTAAATATTTTCTGTGCAGATTGTTCTTGGACTCCAAGAAAGTGTCTCTGGGGTTTAACTCGGGGCACTAGTATTTTCTTCAACCCATTAATCTTTATTAAATATTACTATATTAGGAGCAGAAGGTTTGAATAAAGCCCCAGCTTTTCTCCCTCAGTCTTCCATATTTTAAACACATAGATCAGATTTTGTTGCAGTTTCCATTTTCTTAGCTTCTGTTTTACCCATGTTTCAAAGCTTAATTTGAAGTGGGAAAGACTGTCAATTAGGAATTTTCTTATTGATCATAAAGGAACAAAGAATGTTTCTTTCCTAACTCACTTGCAAGCATTCCACCAGAATTTTCAAGTAGCCTTTAAGCAGCTCTCAGCCATTTACCTGTGAGGAAAGATTTCAAGTTTTATCATGCAATTAGTGAGTCTTTAAAAGGCCACAGCATTCACAGGCTGAGCTCTGGCATGGAAGTCTCTGCACACATAATTCTCTTTTTTCTAAACATACCTGCAAATAGTCTACCTGAGAGAGGAGGACTCAATAAAATTAGAGAGGAGACACAAGAATAAAAATGCTACTTCAAGGAGAATAGTCAATGCTGTGAATTAGGAACTCACATAAACACCTGAATAATGGACTTAGTTTTTAAATACAGCCTCACTTTTATGGGAATGTTCCTGAGCCACATATAGAACATGTAGGCACACACAAACATTTATTTAGGTACAAAACTTTCATCCCTGTCTAAAAATACATCTGATCCAGCTCCTTAATGAGGGAAGGTGCTCTTCCTTGAATGTAGACTGCTGTGTCAAGTTTTGGTTCAGTCTTGTCTCAAAACTTCATTTTTCAATTTGTGCAACAGAACTCAATTCTGGTAGCACTCTAAATGACTGTCATTCAGCAGGTACCTGGCAATGTGCCAGTCCAGCATTTATGTGTTGCCTTTAAATTCTTCTTTAAAATTAAAGATTCTTGTTTAGTAATGATATGTGCATCAACATCTGCTTCCTTACTTTCCCATGAAAAACAAATTCCAAGTGTCTGGAGAACATTTCTGTGGCTGTTAAATTCCTGAGCTTTGGTGTTCTGGTAAAATACTGTCCCTAGTGATAAGCAAATACTGTCATAAGCTGCAGCAGAAGCATTCTAGGAATGCATAAAGGAAAGGCAAAATAATTGTTTACTCAGTATGAAAGTTGTATTCAGACATGAAAGCAAAAGATGGCCAAGATTTCAAGCCTATGCTCTATATCATTGCCTTATAAAAACATTCCTATTTTGTTATTTTTCACATTTAAAGACATTTATTCATTAATATATGTCCATCTAAAACTGGCTTATATATTTGGTACTGTATTATTTGGTTCATGAATTAAGGTAATCTATCCTCCTTTTCTGGATCTTCAAAAGCACTATATTACCTTTCTAATAACCATCAGAGCTCTGTGGTTTATCATAAATTGGTCTCCTTGAAGAATTTCTTAATTAAGCCATTTAATTATCTTACATAACAGAGATATAGAGAATTTGGTACTGGTTTCCAGACTGATGTATCTTTCAGACTTAGTCTAGATATAAATTCTCTATTGTCTGTGTACTCTTTAAGAGCCAGGTACATTCATACACACACAGACATTTCTCTACATCCCCATGGCATGATGCATAAATAACATTTTTCTCTGACCTTTTAGAAATTTAAGGCATTTTGTTTTCATAATTCGTAGATTTATGGAGTTGGTTGTAATAAGGGAAAAAACAACAGAAGATGATTTTGGGTTCTATTATGTCAAATAAATGAATGAGAAGAGTTATGTGATTAATTCTTGTATTCACTAATGGCCTTTTTAATTATTATATACTTCAAGGAGATAAAATGCAGATTTGAAACTGAGGTATCTGTGATCTTCTAGTGAGTTACCTACATGCAAATTGCTAAATGATTTTTAATTGGTGCACCTCAGCATTCAGTTATTTTATCAAGTCTGGTAGCTAATTATCCTAAAGTCCTGCTGCTGCTGTTTATCTCTCCCTTCAGTAAGGAGCAGTTCATTGACACCAGCATCCTGAATCCTATTTATCATAAATAGCTGCAAATCAAGATTAATTCCCCTGGTAACCTGTAATTTAATTTTACTGTTTGGCTATGAATGTATTCATTTTGCATCTGTGAAGAATCTAATTCTGATTAGGAACTCTTCATTGCACTTTGTCTGTATCATGCTCAGAACTAAGATCATTTAACTGTATTGTGGACTTCATGTTATACTGAATAAAAATAATGACAACAGATGCTATAAATTCAACACAATCTTTTTAAACTGTGCAAGATCAAATTAAAAATCCTCAGATTGCAAGAGAATGACATATGTTGTCACTAAGCAGTGTCTAAAATGATATTTATTTATTTTCTTCCATTAGCAGTAGGCACCCAAGAAGAAATCACAATAGACATCAAAAAGAGAAAGCACATTGTTCCTAATTTAAGGTTGCCACAAATTATTACAGCTTCTGTCCCAGTTTTCTGTTTACAGGATAGAGAACATGTTCTCTCTGCAGAAGTGCTTTGTGTAGTTTGAGTGGCAAGACCAGGTGGGCATGACCTGGCTGTTTTGGCTGGGTTTGGGTTGTGAACCCAAATCATCATCAGGAAGGTGCAAAGGCAACATCCCCAACCACCATGATTTACACCTGGGAATGGAGAGGTTCTGAATTTTTCTGTCCAATTACTCATCTCCTGGCAGAAAGATTTGCTAGATAACCAAGAGGAACACCCCCCATGTTTGAATTTGCAATGCACTCTGTACAGGGCTTTATAAGATTTGGCTTTTTTTTCTGTTTTCTTTCTGTGAATGCATAGGGGACAAGCAAAGGTGCACGAATTTGAGAAGCTCTAATTTTGAACTATGACATCACATTTTTCTTATTCCTTTGTCTTAAAAACTTTAGACATGCTGTTAAAACCTTGTATTAATATATTAACAAAATTAACATCATTTTCATTATTATTAGTATTGCTAGTATTTTTATGATGACAGTGGCTACCAGAGCATTGTTACGCTGGGCCTACTTATCAAGAGAGAAAATAGTCCAATTCAAATCTAATAGAAAGGAAAATTAAAATTTTATTTCTGGAAAATAATCACCAATTATTCTTGTTATATAACCTATCATGTCTTAGACCTCTTCTGGTCTTTATTGAAGCCTGAGCCACATTTAGAACATATATTTCATAAGCTATCCCTAGAAGTGTTCAAGGCCAGGTTGGACAGAGCTCTGAGCCAGCTGGTCTAGTGGAAGGTGAGTCTTCTCCTAATTTTGTGGACAAGTAATACAAAGGAGAGGTGAGCAAAAGTTTAAAAAAGAATTGAACTAAATACATACAAAAGGCTCTTTGTGGTATTAACCCAGCTCTGTGCTCAGAAACCTTCAACCAAATTAAAGAATTGCCTTAAATTGGTTTAACCTAAGACTAATATCAAACTGACACTGCAGCTGATCCAAGCAAAACACTCCTAGCATAGATTATTTTAACAAAACTGTGCTTTACAGTGTGCAATAAATTCCATCTGCTCCCTTCAGCCTTCCAAGAAGTAAAAGGAGCAAGGAGTGTAGCTCCAGGGTTTTTCTGCCTGCAGAATGGTGTCACTGAGAGCACACCCTCTCAGAGATCTGCACTAACACAAGTTTGCACTGTAGAGATCATCTAGGAGTTCCCCAATAATTCTACCAATCAAATACTCAGGACTTGTTAGTTCTTTCTCAGAGAAAAATGTTTTGAAGTAGCTTCAAAGGAATGGGTAATTTGTAGCATTCAAATGGGAAGCACTTCTTTTAGAGAGTATACAAGAGCTTTCTACTCACTTTTTTTTTCCTTTTGATTCCACAAATCAGTCTTTGTAAGAGACCTT
This sequence comes from Muscicapa striata striata, assembly GCA_030060385.1. Classification (NCBI taxonomy): domain Eukaryota; kingdom Metazoa; phylum Chordata; class Aves; order Passeriformes; family Muscicapidae; genus Muscicapa; species Muscicapa striata. Next base: position 7,531,742 of record JAREIS010000056.1, on the reverse strand, counting down.
TACAGGTTGCAGGGGAACCTGGCTGCCCATAATTTGCCCGATGGGATCACAACAAATAATAAATTGTTAAATCAAGCCCATCTTGGAGTTCTCCTAACAAGGTTTTCCACAATGTTAAAGCCTCTGGTTATGTTTTCTTCTGCTCAAAGCAGAACTTTATGGAGCTACTCGTTGTTCTGTGTGCTAGGGGCTATGCACAGAGCATGAGAGAAAAATAGTCTTGAGATGGAAGAAATATAGGGAACTCTGTAATTTTGGTTTGCCTATTCCCAATACACAGAAAAATTAATATTCATAGATAATACTGGGGACAGAATTAACAATATTTTGAGGTAGAAGAACTCAGTGCATGCCAGTGTGTTTTGCTCTGCAGCAAAGCCCATGTTTTTGCATCTTCTCCAGAAGCTATTTGCTGTGAGGAACCTCCTGATAGAAGTGCTACACAGTCTCATTCTTTATCTCATTGTTCCTCCTTTTCTGGAAGTTTATTTTATTCTAACTTGCATAATTACTAAAGCCCACCAATAGGAATGAAGAGTTTTTATATTTCTTTGCATCACCTTAGCAGACTTTAGCATTGTAAAAAACTTCAGTGTATACTCCTATGGACTTGGAACACATTCACAGTTTTAGCCCTTCCAAGGTACAGTAATTAAAGCAATATATTCTCCTCAGGATAATATCTAAGCTACTCTACACAAAGCACAGAGAAATTTATCTATTTTTGTGCTCCTGAGTAAGCATATACATGTTAAAATGAACAGTAACATACTTCTAACCAGAACAGATACAGATTACAATCCATGTGCTTATTTTTTAGTCTATTGTAATTGCTTGAATCCATACAGAACACAGTTCCAATTACTAATGCCACCTCTTAATCTTTTTTTCTGCCCATTAGTTAATAATAGAAAGGAATGAACAATAAAAAAACTTTATTTTTTAATTGTCTAACTAGTCCTGTTTACTAGGTAACTAAACACAAGCTCATACAGGAAAATCACTTTAAGTAATGCATTTTGGAAATGTCTATAAGTGACCTAAAATTGGTTTCCAAATCCAGAAATATTTCCCTTCAACCTGTCTGTAAAAGACTAGGAACAAGTGCCTGCTTTTAAAGGCTTTCTAGTGACATACTTTCCCTTTTCCAGTAAGGTAATATGAGATTAAATTAATACTTAGAATCTCAGGACTGTGAATAATATGCTTTTAAGTAGAAGGAGGGAACAGTTATTTGGCTTTTTCAGCTAGAAAATGGTGGATAGTTACAGGTTTATAAAAGTGAGATGTTAGACTGGTGACTAGAATTTACTTGGTGTATAATAAATGTTGTTACTTTTCAAGGTGAATGACACCTTCCACATTGATCTGTCTTACAAGATCATTCATACAAATACATTCTGTGGAAGAAATCATGTTGGTGCCTTGCTACACTTGGTTTGCAACAGAGAAATTGCTCTAAATGCTTAAAGCCAAATTGTAGCCAGAGTAAAATCTTCATTCCTTTAAACCCTGGGAATAAATGCTTTGTTGTGAAGGAAAGACTTGAAGCACTTTTTACTTCAGCCCTCCTGTTTTAAATTGCATTTGATGTTGCAGTTTCTGCTAGTTATCTTGGTAATCCAAATAATCACTCAGATGAAAAAGGTAAAGATAGCAGTAGTACCTAATGCATAACAGGTAACATGCATAAGAGAATAATTAGGGAGTAGCAGATAATCCCTTAATGCAGCCTGTAAGAGACTGCCAAACTCAAACTTCATTTCCATTTTCCTGATATCACTTGATTTTTACCCTTAGGCCTCCATCTTCATTCATTTCCTACAGTTCTATTCCATTAAGTAGATCATCCTGAAATAGCCAGTTCCATTTTTCAGGTCAGTTCTGGTCCCAGGGGAATGTTTCTCGTGCCCTTCTTCCTTCTGTGTCTCCAGCCAAGTTTATCATTTTGTATTTTACCCTGGTCCAGAATGAGATGTGTGAGTAAACAGCATAATGTAGCTAACTCTGAGCACTAAATTAGGCTACTTGTTTCATTGTCTTTTCTGGACTAGGAAGTTTATTCATCCCAGCCAGAATTTTGCTTACAGAAGATTCTCATTTGTCTTTTGTGTCATATTACATATTGTTTTTATTTTTAGCTAACATGTGAAGGATTAGACCTGGGGGACCTAAGCACTGCATTGTTTAATATAAAACTTTGAGGCTCCCAAATAAAATTTAATCCAGGAATTTTAAGACTCTGGGAACATTGGGTTTACATTTTATTTTGAGAACAAAGCTGGGAAGAACACTGGAGAGGTGGGAAGTTGCTGTTTTTCCCCTCTGAAATGTGGCCAGAGGAAGTATTGCTGCTGCTGTGCTTTTTGTACAATAACTTATTGGCTGAACACTTCTACAGGATGCAGAATTTAATTACCACTTGTCTTTGGGAAGAGCCACAGTCAATTCCTCACCTAGAATGACTTTTTAAGCTACAGCTAATTCCAGGCTCTGGGGGAAAGAGCTGTGCTCTCTGGGAGTTCTGGAATCTCATGGAAAGTTCTCAGACAGCTACAATTCATTGCCTGGTGATCTGTGAGCAAGAGAAAATCCCAGGTTCTGCTCCATCCTTGCTCCATGTGTTTTGGACACTCACACTAGATAAAGTATATAAATAACATCTTGGACAGTAGGTACACATGGAGAGAGTTTCTAAATCTCTAATCTTCAGCTACCCTTTGGTAAGATGCCTGGATTTATTTAGGCTATACATACTGGTCCTCTAGAAGACAAATAAGTTTTGACTTTTTTGTTGCTGTTTCATTTGTCCTTTAGCCAGTCTGCTGAGGATGTACAGCTAATGAAACTCCTAGGTGGAACTATCTCTTCCAAACCAGCTGCCTGGGCTCCTTTGGGCTGGCAGGCTGAGCAGCAGCCTGCTCTGGCAGCAATGAATTTGCACTATTCTGCTTCACTGAGCCACCCTTTGTAGAATGCTTCTCCAGGGCTCTCCTAAAAGCCATCACACATGTTCCTGCATCTCCATTACATCCTGAATGATGTGCTGCAAATCGGCCGTGCTGCAGCACATCTGATTAGAGAAGTAATTCACAACGTGGGGACTTAAATGTGAGTTCATTGTCTGACTGACTGGGAAGGCTCTGACACACCTGAAATGTATCATTCAATTATAATTACTTTATTAGCCCCATTAACTTTCATTAGAATTAGTTCTGGAAAAAGAAAGGGAGAATAATTATTTGTTAAAATTATCATTTTTCCTGGAGGATGAAGAGATTTCCATGGGTAGACTTTTTTTCCCCCTATATTTGATTTTTCAAACACCTACAGTGACACTATAGGAGTTATTCAATGCAATTATTCAGGGATAGGAAAAATGTACATTCTCCAACTGTGTCTGTATTAGCACTAAAAACTCCCAGGAATGTAAACATAATGTTAACTACTGTGAATTCATAGATAATTTATTATAAATCAGAACTAATTGCACATTCCTGGTGTGCCAGTGGCCTTGTGAGTTTTTCAAAATCCTGCTGGTTGCTGAGAGGCAAACTCACAAGGAAAGCAGTCAGATGAAGGGTTATTCTGAAAGCAGATTTCTTTACACAGGTTCCCTTCAGAGAGGGCAGGTGCAGAAGCAGAGCAGCTGCCAGGGGATGAGGTGCTGATGGGGTGAGTGTGTCCCCAGCTCAAGAGGGACTGCTGTCCCTCAGCACAAGTGAAATTCATTATTTCATCCCTAAGTAAGCTGAGGATCAGGGGCATTCCCCAGCTCCTGAATGGAAATTCATGATACAAATGGGGTGCCATCAGATATGCGCCAGAAATCCTTCCTTAGGCCAGGATACAGATGCACAATTAATGAAATTAATTAATTAGACACAAAGAGGAGAGCATAGGTGGGGATGTGCTTTGGGACAAGCCCTGCTCTCCTCAGCTTCACTTACCTTTGCTAGGGCTGCATTAAATGAACAAGCTGCTGCTTCTCTTGCCCCAGCTGCTGGTGCTGCTGTTTCATAGCCAGATTTTGGCAGTGTCAGTTTAGAATATCCTGGAAAAAAAACATGTTAAAGTAGGACTGGTATATTGATTAAGAACTATTGTATAAAATCCATAATTTACACTGGTTCTGCTCTCTCTTTTCTATTCTATTATGCAAAAGTATAAAATGCTAATGTCACTGCTTTGGTTTTACAACAGTGAAAGGCATTAAACCTGAAACAGTGATGAATAGTGCAG